>ML394065.1:3291-56914 GCA_005239525.1 Nicotiana knightiana | reverse complement strand
AAAAGTCTTAAGAAAATTGATTAAACATCAGTTTAGTATTTAATAAATTCAACTGATACGTTCAATTCTTCGTGGGATCGACTTTGGGTTTAATACCCCACATTTATATTTGCAACGCCCGTTTAGTCTTTATAGAAGACATAGTTGAGCGTGATCAGTCATTTTAGAACATGGCACAGGAGTATACTGTTGAAAGTATGAGACTGAGCAAGATTTAATCTAATTATATACAAAATTACAGACTTTCTAGCCAAATTTTTTTTTCTCAAATATTTTTTTCATTTTTTTCGTTTAACTTTGAACTGGTCCTTTTAGGTGATCTTAATGATCCCTAAAACCAACCTGTTCCTCTCAAAGTGATCTTTACTTGAGGCTTTTATTTTTGAAGACCCATTTTGTGCCAATTACTGATATGTCCTTGGGTCTTGGTACAAGATGCCAAACTCGACTTCTTTCGAATTGGTTGAGTTCATCTTGCATTGAATTTACCCAGTCTGCATCCTGCAAAGTCTCAGCAACATTTTTGGTTGAATAGGAGATAGGAAATCATCAAAAACATAAAGATTCTTTAATAAAGATCTAGTTTTGATTCTAGAGGTTGGGTCAGTGATTATATTCTCAATGGGATGAGAACTTTGATACTTGTAAGATTTCACAACCAAATGTTTTCCTCTTGATGTTCTTTCAATGCTTTGGTGCTGTGGAACAGGTTTATGGACAGGTTCTATCGAGGTTTGAGATTCAGTTCCTCCTTGTTCAGTTCCCCCTGTCAGGTTGCCCTGAGTAGAAGAACATGTTCCATCACCTGTTCCTTCTTCTAGTGCAGGGTTCAGTCTGGGCTGTGATTTCATTTAAATTTCTTACCAGCCCAATTGCTTCATCTTCATGTTCCTGTCTCTCAGAAAGAATGTTAGTTTTATCAAAAACTACATGTACACTTTCTTCTACACACATAGTTTTTTTGTTATAGATCTTATAAGCTTTACTATGCGAAGAATATCCCAAGAATACTCCCTCATCACTTCTGGGATCATACTTACCTAGGGAGTCTTTGCCATTATTGTGCACAAAGCACTTGCATAAAAATGCCCTAAGATGGATATATTTGGCTCTCTCCCTTTAAGTAACTCATAGGGAGTCTTCTCAACAAGAGGTCTGGTCATGCACCTATTTATGATGTAACATGCAATGTTCACAGCTTCTGCCCAGAAACTATGAGGCAGTTTTTTAGAAAGAAGTATAGTCCTAGCCATTTCTTCCAATATCCTATTCTCTTTCAACTACACCATTTTGTTGTTGAGTCCTAGGTGCAGAAAAGTTATGATCTATGCCATGCACATCACAAAATTCAGCAAATTTAGCATTTTCAAATTCAGTACCATGATCAGGCCTAATTGATGCAAGTTGATTACCTAGTTGTTTTTGAGTTTTTCTAACAAAGGAAGTGAACTTGTCGAATGCTTTATTTTTAGATGTCATAAATAGTGTCCAAGTAAACCTAGAGTAATCATCAACAAGCACCATAACATATATCTTACCACCTCTGCTCAGAGTTCTCATTTGTCCACAAAGATCCATATGGACCAGTTCCATCGTTCTGGTGGTACTTACCATTTTCTTGCTTTTAAAAGAGGGTCTTACCTGCTTCCCCCTTGCACAAGCCTCACAAACTTTGTCTTCCCTGAACTTAATGTTAGGCAGTCCTATTACCAAGTCCTTGGGGACTAGTTTGTTGAGTTGACTTAGACTGGCATGTCCAAGTCTTTTGTGCCAAAAGAGGTGATCATTATCCAAAACAGTTAAGCAAGTAAGTTCATTTTCTGAAAGTGTGGACAGATCTACAATGTAAATATTGTTTACTTTTTTCCCTGCAAAATAATCTTGTCAGTGGTAAGATTTATCACAAAAGATTTGGTAGTGATGAATGCTACCAAGTTACCTCTATCACACAATTGTGATACACTGATTAGGTTGTAGTTTAGGCCATCTATCAAGTAGACATTCTCAATAGAATGAGAATCAGTCATACCTACCTTTCCAACCCCAATGATCTCACATTTCTTCCCATTTCCAAAGGAGACATTACCTCCTTTGAGGTCCTCAAGTGAAAGGAACTGGTTCTTACTACCTGTCATATGCTTTGAGCAGCCACTATCTGTGTATCATATTTGGCTGCTCCCCTTCACTTGGACCCGCAAAAGGAAATAAGGGGTTAGTCTAAGGAACCCAAACTAGTTTAGGCCCCTATCTATAGGCAAAAGGGTGAATCAAATTCTTTTTGGCCCATGCGTACTTTTCCCTTGAACAAATATTTTATTCTTTTGACTAGCATTTTCTTTTGCATTACATTCACTTTTATAGTGACCAGTCTTACCAAGTGTGTGCAGATTCTGTTCTCAGGAAGTGTGAGGTACTTGCTTTTGGGATCCCACTTAGGTGCAGGGGTCCCGTAGCCAAATCCTCTCTTATTGCTACTATGGTGTTCATGTAGCCATGAAAGTGCACCGGAGGACCTATTTCATTTACAGGTTCTGTCTAGCTTGTGCTTAACCTTGCTTAGATCCTCCTTAAGGACTCTTATCTGCTCATCTCTTTTGTACAAATTGTCTTTCATTTTTCCGAGGTTTTCTTCTAATGTGAGGTTTGTGTGATTAATTTTCTTTTTACCTGTTCCTACTTTCAGCTTTAGATTTTCAGATCTTAGCTCTAGGATAGTGGTGTCAAGTTCATGAACCTGGTTCTTTAACTCAGCATTTTTACTATCACTTTCACTAGCCCTAAGTTCCACATTTTTGCACTTAGCTTTCAAAATCACACACTCCTTAGACAGTTGTTTCTTTTCATTGTTTAGATCTACAGATTCATCAATGAAATCCAGGAGTAACTCAGTATAGCCTTTCTTTAGACAAAAATTTAATCTTATCTTTGAGATGAATTATACTTACCTCAGATTCCTCATCAGATTCTCCAATTGCCATAAGTGCTTGTTCATCTCCGTATTCATCCTCTAAATATTCATCTACGCTTTCTCCCCAGGCAGCAATCATAGCCTTTGTTGATCTTTTGTTCTTATTGGGTTGAACCTGTTCCTTCTTCATGTTCCTTCGTTCAGCTTTTTCCTTCTTCCATTCAATTTCCCATTGAGGGCAGTTTTTGATGTGGTGATCAGTCTTGCCACACTTGTAACACCCCCTCATTGGTTTATTTTTCAGGAACCCTTAGTTTGTCGTAGCTTCCACTTCTTGAAGGACCCTTTCCTCTCACTAGGTACTTCTTGAAGTCCTTTGTGGTCATATCCATTTCATCTTCTTCAAGATAAGATTCTTCAGTGATTATGAGTGCCAAGCTTCTTTCCTTCTTGGGTACATCCATCTTCTTGGTTTGCCTTTTGTTGTAGTTTTTCTTGTCATGAACATGTTCCTTCTTTCAGATATCTCCTTTTTCCACTCGACTTTCCACATAGGACAATTCTTTTTACCACATTTGAAGCATCCATCAGTCAACTGCGAGTGATCTCTTCCTCTCCTTCCACAAAGAATAATAGTGATCATTGAATAGTGGTGGCCTAGTGGTGGATTGCTCTTTACACTTTTCAGGTAGTGCACTCATCTTGATCTTTTCCTAAGGTGTTAGCCTCTTCAAGGATAACCGCTCTAATACCAATTGATGTTTTATACTTCAATACCATACAAGAGAGGGGATGATTTTTGTGGTGTCTAATTTTTTACGTGCAGAGATTATAGAAGGACCTGGTTCTTCTATGTGTTCCAACTACTACTGTTGCAAAATAATAAATACAGAAAGTAAAGAACACAAGTATTTTATGTGAAAAACACCCTGCTCAAAAGGTAAAAAAACCACGACCTACTACCCAGTAGGATTTTATCCAAACACTTCACTACAACTCTGAGCCAACAACAAAGTTTACAAACCCTTGCAAACTTAAGGATTAACTCTAACCCTTATAGCAACACGCCACAAGTTGTTGCGACTACGTCAAGTTAACTCTAACATGAAAGATACAACTCAGGTACCTAGTACAATTTGCTTCTAAGAAGCAGAAAGGTAAAACTCAAAACACATACTACACTTTGAACTAGAAATAAAGAAAGACACATAAAACTCTTTATGGAGTTGGTTCTTCAATCTGGTTCGATGTAGCTTCAGGATCGCACTCTTAAATCTCACAGGAATTGCTCACAAAAAGCCTTTGCTATTTTTCTCTCAATTCGTGCTTAACTTCAGTATGTGTGTATCACCTATAAAAGAGAACAACACTGATATTTACAGAGTTAGTAAATAAATATTAACTAGAATTCTGATGCTACTCTTCCTTGGTGGAAGAGTTCTAGTTGATTTCAACTTCTAACTCCTTCCCTATCTTGGATAGTGTTCTCTTTGATTAAGAAGTCCTTCTCCTTATCAATTATGTAACCTTTTCGATCAGGAGATATCATATACACCAATTTAAGCTTATCTCCTTCACGTGTATCCCACATACTCGAATTTGCCCGTTTCTATGCACACAAGGGATGGACCTGGAGGGATGGACCTGGTTTATGCCTGAGTTCCTTTGCCAGTCTTCAAAACTAACTTTTACTTGGGTCAACACACTTCTTGTGCAGATCCAGGTACCGGCCGGAGCTAGATGAAAGTAGTAGCTGATATTATTCACACGGAGACACGAGGTAGATCTGCTGGCGTCCGCAGATTCCTGGAGTCTTCCTTTTATTAATTAGATTGTTGTTTTAATTCATTCAAGACAGAGATATATTTTTTTCAGCCAAATACTTGTACTATTCTTAGTAGTTTTTTTGTGGTTTCGTTTCGTTACTTAATTATTGTTGATATTATTTGTTGAATAGTAATAGATTTCGTATTCATTTTAAACTGTTTACTTATGTTTAAATGAATCTGTAAAAGAATATGATTAGCTAAATTTTAACATTGGCTTGCCTAACAAATATGGTGTTAGGCGTCATCACAATCCCGAAGCTTGGAAATTTGGATCGTGACATACTATCTTCTATCCAAGGATAGTGCCGGAGAGCAGCAGTACATTAAGTCCGAATAGAATTGCACCCAATATCAACTTTGTAGGGATGGCGTGTTTTTAGTCTAAATTGGAAAGGAATTCTATTCTTTGGTAATTTATAATTATATCCTTAAATTATATAAATATTTATGGGTATAAAAGTTAATTAATATTTCGGAGATAATTTAGTCGTTCAACATTTACCATAAATATTCGTGCTTTTAAAATAACTAGGTCGAGCCTTCAGAACACTTAAAACAACATCAAAACATCGAATCAACCTCGGATTCAAGGCTAAGAATTCCTAAACTTCCATTTTCAGCAAATGACGCCGAAACCTACCAACTCACCTCCAAATGACCTGAAATTTTGCACGCACGTCACAAATGACACCACTAACCTACTCCAACTTTCAGAATTTCATTCCGATACCGATATCTAGTTTTTCACTGCCGATCGAATTTCCAACTTCTGCCAATTCAAGTCTAATTCTACCACAGGCCTCCAAAATATATTCCGGACGCGCTTCTAAGTCCAAAATCACCTAACGGAGATAACGGAACCATAAAAATTCAAATCCAAGGCCGTTTACTCATAAGTCAACTTCCAATTGACTTTTTCAACTTAACTTTCTAATTAAGAGACTAAGTGTCTCATTCCACTCCAAACCCACTCTGGACCCGAACCAACTAACCCGATGCAACACAATAAAGCTAAACAACACATAAAGAAACAGAAACGGTAAAAACAGGGCTATAACTCTTGGAACGACCGGCCGGGTCGTTACACTTCAAGAACAAACTAAAGATTAGAAAGCTTAAATCAAATTAAGCAAATTTACCCCCAAAGACATCGACATTGTGAAGAATTTATGATAGCAATTGCTAATCAATAGTTGCTAAATTCGTAAGAGGAAAATTCAATAGTTGAATTCTTCTACGAATCCACGAAATTTGAAAAGCTTCTTCCTACGACCAATTATATGATACCTATAATAATTAAGATGGAAAAATTGTATGATACCTATAATAATTAAGATGAAAACAAAAGTTGTTAAGAACAGAAAGATACATAACGAAAATAAAAGGCCGCTAACAAAAGATTTGTAGCCTAAGGCAGTTTAACAAAAATAAAAGGCCGCTAACAAAAGATTTGTAGCCCAAGGCAGTTTTGATAAAAAGATCGCAAACCTAAACAAAGAAAGATACAACTACCTAATATAAATTTTGGTAGTAGAATTCTAAATCCAACGTGAAACCTGGACCTAAACAAAGAAAAGCAACATCCCACAAAAAAGGCAATAAATAATCATTTTTGGTTTTCTCTTGCTTGGCGTATTTTTGGTTTTTTCTCGCTTGGCGTAATTTGTGTAGTCGTTCAAATAAGGA
Organism: Nicotiana knightiana; assembly: GCA_005239525.1. Classification (NCBI taxonomy): domain Eukaryota; kingdom Viridiplantae; phylum Streptophyta; class Magnoliopsida; order Solanales; family Solanaceae; genus Nicotiana; species Nicotiana knightiana. The sequence goes on along the minus strand of ML394065.1, from coordinate 50,491 downwards.
AAAATTTAATAAGTAAAGTTTTAATTAACTTTAAATGCTAAATATTAGGAGAATAATTAAATACCGATTTTGTCTAATATAAACTCTATTTTAAAAGGGTAAACAAGACGAACGACATTTCGCTAAGGACTTTCGTGCTTTTAATATAACTAGTTTTAGAATACGTGCATTATACGTGAATTCCACGTCTATCAATAAGAAAGTGTATAATAATAAAAATGAATTATATGTAGCAATTGATGTCGAGGTAGCTGCAACATTCATTTAAATAGAAAATCAATGTTATTATATTATGCAATAGTTAAATCAAAGTAACTGACTGCATGCAAAGACGGAGACTTTAGGTAAGTTCGTTATATAGTATTTATAATTATATCTATTTACAAATAATATGTTATGTTGTTGTATCAGATCTAATATAATATCTCTTTATAGACAATGTTTCTAGGTATATATATTTTTTTTTTTTCACTTCAGTTGTTCTATCATAATCAATAAATTTTTATTCATGAAATTGATAGACCCCTTGAATGTGCAACATATAGTTGTACCTGTAAGAAAACATGTTATGAAACGTACAATCCAATGTTAGAATCGTTTGACCGTGTACTTTATTTATTATATGCTTTATTAATTGTCATCCAAAAGCATAATTGTATCGGATGTATATATATATATATATATATATATATATATATATATATATATTAATTTTTTTTTGTCACTTAAGTTGTTCTATCATAATCAATAAACTCTTATTCATGAAATTGATATACTCCTTGAAAGTGCAACATATAGTTGTACCCGTAAGAAAACATGTTATGAACCGTATATTCCAACGTTAGGATCGTTTGACCGTGTACTTCATTTATTATATGCTTTATTAATTGTCATCCAAAAGCATAATTGTATCGGATATATATATATATATATATATATATATATATATATTGACAATTAACTTAGATCAAAGCATAAGTAAGAAATTTATGCTTACTGTTTTAGACAAAATATTTTTTAATGTGATTCCTACAATAATGCTTATTGTTGGAAGGAATATTTATTTGCTGATGTATGCTTATTATTTTGGTCGAATGTTAGTGAGATATTGTCTTTTTTTTACTATATGTTCACGATTTTAAAATTCATAAATTCTCAATCTATTTCTTTTACCTATATGAAGTCTCTTATTAGTTGAACTGGTAGTGTATAAGGTGTACAAAATGTACTAAAGCTACTCACTCAACCCATCAGCCTGTTAGAAAAGTAGAAGAATTTTTTAACATCATCAGTTTGCATAAAAAACACATCTTAATTACTAAGTATAAAATAAGAGAATCCATGAAGATAAGTACGTTTCGCCAAATAATGTTTCGTAACCAAGCAAGCCTCAAAAGGAAGATGGCCTACATTTTTTCAGCTAATTTTTCATAAAGAAAGAAAATTATACAAAAATAAGTGACAAAATTTAGGACTACTTCTTTTTCTTTTTCTATATAAAATAAACTCTTTCAAACATCACTAAAAAATAACGTGGTGTTGAAACACCGAAGTCTTCATGAAATTTTAGAAAAACTAATATCTAAAATTTTGAAATTTATTGTGAATTTAAATTTCCGAGAACTTAACCTTATATAATCGAAATTTTATTTATTATAGAAAGAAATTTGTTAGTGGTAGAAGAAAGTTACAAAGAAAGAAAATTTTTATATATAAACTAATGATGTATAACATATTTAAAATGTCGTTAGTATCTTACAATTCACGATATTTCATGGCAATTTTCAGAAGATCAAATCATTAAGAATACATAGAGAAGGTCAAGTTTTGAGAGTTTGTGTAAAGAACATGTAATTGATGATTGAATAATTCAATTATCAGCAACTCTCAATAGCTTTATCAAGCTTCCTTCCTTCTTTAGTTTGTTATCAAATTTGTTTTGTCTCTTGTCTAGTGAAAGTACAGTTATTATCCCGGCTATCAACAATGGTAAATGAAATCTATGTTGAATTTTACATATACCCATTGTCAACGCCTAAAAGTAGTTCAAGATCCTACCAAAAGTTTGAATTAAGTTCAGGATCATACCAAAAATTTGAAATCTTTCCGATAGTTTTGCATAAGGGCAATTGCTTCTTTCTAACCTTATTTGCTTTGTTGGCAAGTCATTGTTGCAGCTTCCTCCATTGCAATAAATATTTTCAAAATTCTGTTGATTAATTAAGATGGATTAAAGACCAACACAAAAAATAACATACTATTAAAAAACACTAAACATAGTTAAAGAATAATTACATATCAAAATTAATCAAGCTTCTGCAATTACGAAAAAAATCTTTGGCGTTATTATTCTTTAATGAAATATAAACCTGTTTGCATCACTCTGCAATGCAATTTGCAACGTAAAAGAATAACATAATATTAAAATACCATCGAACAGAGTTAAATAAGAACTACATTAAATTAATCAAGCTTGTGCAATCACGAAAAATATCTTCTACTATCATTATTCTTTAATAAAATATTACTAACTTGTTTGCGCCAATCTTGTCACGACCTGATTTCCCACCGTCGAGACCATGATGTGCCTAAAGCGATATTTTCTAGGCAAGCCAACATTAGAGGATTATGACATTAAAACAACTAAAATATATACGAAGTTTTACTACCATTCAATATATAATACCAAAATAATAAATGAAATAGTATACGATACTGCAAAAATAATACAAATCTCTAGCTACCCAGGGTTTGGAGTCACAATTCACGAACTACTAAGAGTTTACTACAAGTATTTGGCTGAAAGAAAATATATATCTGTTTTAAACTAAATAAAACAGAAACTGAATAATAAGGAAGAGACTCCAGGAATCTGAGGACGTCGGCAGATCTACCTCGTGTCTCCGTGCGAATAGTCTTCTACAACTCAAACTCAGCTCAGACCTAAATCGGGGTTTGCACAGAAAGTGCAGAGTCAGTATTAGTACAACCGACCCCATGTACAGGTAAGAGTCGAGCCTAACCTCGGCGAAGTAGTGACGAGGCTAGGACAGGACACCACATAAAAATATAGACATATATAATCATGTTATTGGAAATAACAACAATAAAAATTAATAGCAATTAATGGGAAGGGGACATACAGTGGGGAATTTCAGCATAAGGAATGAGAAAAATGAGAAGGCAGAAATAAACAGTGATTAACAAACAAACAAATTAAGCAACTAAAATAGAAAGAAAATCTGCACTGCATCACCCTTCGTGCTTTTACTCTCAGCCTTACCAAAAAACAAATAGGGATGCACGGCATCACCCTTCGTGATTTTACTCTCATCCTCACAAGATTATAAATAAGAATTTACGGCATCATCCTTCGTGCTTTTACACTCAACCTCACAATATAAATAAATTATGCGCGGCATCACCCTTCGTGTTTTACACGCTTCCTCACAATATAAATAAATTGTGCACGGCATCACCCTTCGTGCTTTACACATTTCCTCACCATATAAATAAATCGTGCACGGCATCACCCTTCGTGCTTTATACTCTTCCTCACCATATTAATAAATTATGCACAACATCACCTTTGTGCTTTACACTCTTCCTAATCAATCACAGATAAAGAGAAATCTTCACAAGAAATCAGTATTTCATCATAATTACCTTCCAATTTAACGTCTCAACCTCGAATCAATGTTCACAATGTTATCCATTACCGAATACAGTTCTCCCAACAGTTTAATAGCAACAATAAGCATGGATAATAGAATTTAAGACTACAAGAATAGCAAGAATGGACTTTCACTCACATGTTATGACTCGACTACAACGTATACATCACTTTCAGCAACAAAACACGTAGCAAGTAATCACACAATACTTATTCCCTCAAGCTAAGGTTAGGCACGACACTTACCTCGATTTGGCAGGCCACTCACTGCTCAAGTACACCATTTCCTTTAAAATTCACCTCCAACACACTCGTATCTAATCATAATTAGAGTAATATCATTAAATATTGCTAAAGGAATTAACTTTAATGCATAATCATGATTTTTCTAAGTTTTTCCAAAAAAAGTTAAAAACCGACATCGGGTCCGCTTGGTCCAAACTCGGGGTTCGGACCAAAATCCGTTTACCCGTTCATCCCCGAGCTCGAATATGCAGATAGTTTCGAAATCCGACCTCAATTCGAGGTCTAAATTCTAATTATGCAAAATTCCTTAATTCTACCCAAACTCCCAGTTTCTACCATGAAAACCCTAGATTTTTAGTTGTAAATTGATGAAAACCCATGGGTAATTGGAAGAAAGTAGTTAATGAATACTTACCTATGATTTTGGAAGAAAAAGCCTTGAGAAAATTTGCCTAGGTCTTCCACCCTTTTGAAAATAAGAAGAAAAGGGCTGGAGTTCTAATTAACATGAACTCACTGCCCGACCCTCGCACATGCGATGCTTGGGCCGCATCTACACGTCTGCACGTGCGGACAGGAGGTCCGCTTCTGCGGAATGGGGGCTGGGCCACTGGGGCCGCACCTGCGGACAATGTTCCGCTTCTGCGGAGGAAGTTCGCTTCTGCGAAAAATGGGAAGGTGGACTGAGCCGCATCTGCGGGCTGTCACTCGCACCTGCGAGCTCGTACCTGCGGCTCAAGGCTCGCAGGTGCGGGAACACCAGAATTGGTACACCAACAACCTTTGTTGAGAGTTAACTCAACTCGCGAATCGCCCGGAGCGTTCCCGGGCCCTCGGGGCTCCAAATCAAACATGCACACAAGTCTAAAAATATCCTACGGACTTGCTCGTGCGATCAAATCACAAAAAAATCACACCTAAAACTATGGATTTAGCATCAAAACTCATGAATTTCTCAAGAACACTTCAAAATTACTATCTTCTCAACCGGACATTCGTATCACGTCAAATAAACTCCGATTTTCACCAAATTTCACAGACATGACATATATGTTATAATAGACCTGTACCGGGCTACGGAACCAAAATACGGGCTTGATACCAACGAGTTCAAATATTAATCAATTTCTTTCATTCCTTTAAATTTTCGTTTAACAATTTTTATCAAAAATTTATTTCTCGAGCTAGGGACCTCGGGTCGATTCCGGACATACGCCCAAGTCTCATATTTTATCACGGACCTCCCGGGACCGTCAAAACAGGGTCCGGGTCCGTTTACTCCAAATGTTGACCAAAGTCAACTAAAATTATTTTTAAACTCTTAAAAATTATTATTTTATATATTTTCACATAAAGGCTTTTTAGATTCACGCCCGGACTGTGCACGCAAATCGAGGTGAATAAAAATAATATTTCTAAAGCTAACGAGCTCGGAACGGAGTCTTAAATCATAAGATAACCATTTGGGTCATCACAATCTCCACCTCTGAAACAAACGTTCGTCCTCGAACGGACATAGAAAAGTACCTAAACTGGCGAACAAATGTGGATATCTACTCCGCATGTCCGACTCGGACTCCCAAGTAGCTGCCTCAACAGGCTGACCTCTCCACTACACTCGAATTGAAGGGTAACTCTTTGACCTCAACTGACGAACCTGTCGGTCTAGAATGGCTATTGGCTCCTCCTCATAGGTCAAATCCTTGTCCAATTGGACAGAGCTGAAATCTAACACTTGGGACGGGTCACCATGATATTTCCGGAGTATAGACACATGGAATGCCGGATGAAATGAGGATAAACCTGGAGGCAATGCAAGTCTATAATCTACCTCCCCCACCCTCTCGAGAATTTCAAATGGCCCGATATACCTAGGGCTTTGCTTGCCCTTCTTCCCAAATCTCATAACACCCTTCATGGGCGATATCCAAAGTAATACCCTCTCTCCGACCATGAATGCTACATCATGAAATTTACGGTCTGCATAACTCTTTTTCCTGTACGAAGTCGATCCTCTATAATCTTGACCTTGTCCAAGGCCGCCAGAACTAAGTCAGTACCCAATAATCGAGCCTCTCCCGACTCAAACATCTAACTGGCGATCTGCAATGTCTACCATATAATGCCTCATAGGGATTCATCTTAATGCTCGACTGGTAGCTGTTGTTATAGGCAAACTCCGCTAACGGCAAGAACTGATCCCACGATCCTCCGAAATCTATAACACAAGCACAGAGCTTATCCTCCAAGATCTAAATAGTACACTCGGACTGCCCGTCCGTCTGAGGATGGAATGCTGTGCTCAACTCAACCCGCGTACCCAACTCACATTGTACTGCCCTCCAAAAGTGCGAGGTAAATTGCATACCTCGATCAGAAATGATAGACACAAGCACACCATGAAGGCAAACGATCTCCCGAATATAAATCTCTGCCAACCGCTCCGAAGAGTAAGTGCTTGCCACAAGAATGAACTATCCACAACGACCCACACAGCGTCAAACTTCCTTTAAGTTCGTGGGAGTCCAACAACAAAGTCCATAGTGATACGCTCCCACTTCCGCTCAGCAATCTCTATCTGCTGAAACAAACCACCGGGTCTCTGATGCTCATACTTTACCTGTTGACAATTCAAGCAACGAGCCACATAAGCAACAATATCCTTCTTATCCTTCGCCACCAATAATGATGTTGTAGGTCCTGGTAAATCTTGGCAGAGCCAGGGTGAATGGAATACTTAGAATTGTGAGCCTCCTCAAGGATCAACTCACGAAGCCCATCAACATTAGGCACACATATACGACCCTGCATTCTCAAAACACCGTCATCTCCAACTATAACCTTCTTGGCACCACCGTGCCGAACGATGTCCCTAAGGACCATAAATTCAGGTCATCATCTAATCGATCTCTGATACACTCAAATAAAGAAGATCGAGCGACTGTACATGCTAGAATACGGCTGGGCTATGAAATATCCGACCTCACAAACTGGTTGGCCAAGGTCTGAATATCTGAAGCTAGCAGTCTCTTACCGACTGGAATGAATGTCAGGCTGCCACTGCCTTCCTACTCAATGAATCGTCCATCACATTGGCCTTTCCCGGATGATACAATATAGTGACATCATAGTCTTTCAATAGCTCTAACCATTTCCTCTGCCTCAAATTGAGATCCTTTTGCTTGAACAAATACTGAAGGCTGCGACGATCCATGAAAACCTCACACGGCACGCCATAAAGATAGTGCCTCCAAATCTTCAACGCATGAATAATGGCTGCCAACTCTAAGTCATAAACAGGGTAATTCTTTTCATGAATCTTCAACTTCCAAGACGCATATGCAATCACCCTGCCTTCCTGCATCAATACCGCTTCGATCCCCACGCGGGAGGCATCACAATATACCGTGAAAGATCCTGAGCCTGATGGCAATACCAACACCGGTGTTGAAGTCAAGGTTGTCTTGAGCTTCTGAAAACTTGCCTCACACTCGTCTGACCATTTGAATGGGGCACCCTTCTAAGTCAACTTAGTCATTGGGGCTGCTATAAATGAAAACCCTTCCACAAACCGATGTTAATAACCTACCAAACCCAAGAAGCTCCTGATCTCCATGGCTGAAGTAGGTCTAGGCCAGTTCTTGATTGCCTCAATCTTCTTAGGATCTACCTGAATACCCTATGTTGATACAACGTGACCCATGAAAGCTACTGAATCCAACCAAAACTCGCACTTTATAAATTTAGCATACAGCTAATTGTCCCTCAAAGTCTGAAGCGCTCCTCGAAGGTGTTGCTCATACTCCTCCCGACTATGGGAGTATATTAGAATGTCATCAATAAACACAATTACTAAGGAATCCAGATAAGGCTTGAACACCCGATTCATCAAGTCCATAAATGTTGCTGGGGCATTAGTCAAGCCAAAAGACATCACCAGAAATTCATAGTGCCCATACCTAATCTAAAAAGTTGTCTTAGGGACATCGGATGCCCTAATATTCAACTGATGGTAGCCCGATCTCAAATCGATCTTTGAAAACACCTTGGCACCATGAAGCTGATCAAACAAATCATCAATCCTCGGCAACGGATACTTGTTCTTGAAGTGACTTTGTTCAACTGCCGGTAATCTATACACATCCTCATCGATCCATCCTTCTTCATCACGAACAAAATCGGTGCACCCCAGGGCGAGACACTAGGTGTAATGAAGACCTTATCAAGAAAATCTTGCAGTTGTTCATTTAATTCTTTCAACTCTGGTGGGGCCATCCGGTATGGAGGAAAATAAATGGGCTGATTGCCCGGAGCCACATCGATGCAAAAACAATATCCCTATCGGGTGGCATCCCCGGGAAGTCTGCAGGAAACACCTCAGAAAACTCGCGAACGAAAGGCACCGAGTCTATAGGAGAAACCTCAACACTAGAATCACGAACATGAGCAAGATAATCCAAACACCCTTTTCTCAACCATATGCCAAGCTTTCATTTAAGAAATAACCTTGCTGGAGGAATGACCAGCACTCCTTTTCCACTCTAATCGAGGAAATCCTGGCAAGGCTAATGTCATTGTCTTGGCGTGACAGTCCAAGATGGTGTAATAAGGTGACAGCCAATCCATGCAAAATATGACATCGAAATAAACCATGTCAAGGAGAAAAAGGTCTACCCTGGTCTCAAGACTCCCAATAACGACCACACACGAGCGATATACATGATCCACAATAATAGCATCCCCCACAGACATGGACACATATACAGGAACGCTCAAGGAATCACGAGGCACAACCAAATATGAAGCAAAGTAAGATGACACATAAGAGTAAGTAGACCCCAGATCAAACAGAATTGAAGCATCTCTATTGCAAACTGAAATGGTACCTGCGATAACAGCATCGAAGGACTCCGCCTCAGGTCTGGCCGAAAATGCATACAATCGGGGCTGGGACCCACCATCCTAAACCATGTCTCTAGGACGACCTCTGACAGGCGGACCTCCACCTCTAGCGGGCTGGCCTCCACCTCTAACAATATGGCCCCTACCTCTGGCTACCTGACCCCTACCCCTAGCTGGCTGGGCAGGTGGTGCTGCAGCTGGTGCTGGAACTATAGCGCGAGAAACCTGATACTGAGGACTACCCGATGACGCGTGAGGGTAATATGCAATGTGCCTCGGGTCACCACAAGTATAACAAGACTTCGGCTGCTGGCTGGCAAACTGACCTTGTATAACCACCTTGAGAACTCGGAAGATGAGGTGCACTAATAGGAGCTGGCTGATCAGAATAAGGCAGGTAAGAGCCACGACCACCTGGGGCACCATGGGATGTCTGAAGTGCTGAATAGAATGGACTCTGCTAAAAGTAACCCCGCCTCCAGATGAGGCACCGCTAAATCCACTGGAATGGCGAGGTCTCTTGTCTGACCCCTGACCTCCCAATCCAAGAATTACCTCAACTCGTCGGGCCATATTGGTCGCATCCTGGAAAGATATCTCGCTCCCTGTACCCTTAGCCATCTACAATTGGATAGGCTGGGCAAGACCCTCAATAAATCTCCTAACCCTCTCCCTCTCTGTGGGTAGCAAAAGAGTAGCATGGCGAGCCAAATCCACGAAACGAGTCTCATATTGCGTAACAGTCATGCTGCCCTGCTGGAGACGCTCAAACTGACGGCGGCGCTCCTCTCTAGCAGTAATAGGTAGAAACTTCTCCAATAAGAGGTGTGAAAACTGATCCCAAGTAAGAGAAGATGACCCAATTGGTCTAGCCAATAGATAATCCTTCCACCATTTCTTGGCAGAACCAGTCATCTAGAAAGCAGCAAAGTCGAACCCATTGGTCTCCAAGATACCCATGTTCCAAAGAACCTCATAACAGCTATCAAGGTATTCCTGGGGGTCCTCTGAAGTGGAACCACTGAAATGAACAGGGAAAATCTTGACAAACCTATCCAATCTCCAAAAAGCATCGGAGGACATAGTTGTCCCATCAACTAGCGGTGCTGCAGTAACTGGCTGAACTACCCCAACTGGATGTGCTGCTGGGGTCTGAAGCTGACGAGTAATCTGCTCCGGGGTGTGGGTAGCAGAAGTCTGGACTCCTCCTCCAGCCTGAGATACGGTTGTTGCCACGGGGAATGCGCCAGACTAGGCTACACTCTCCATAAGGACCACTAGTCGGACAAAGGCATCTTGAAGCACCGGGGTAGCAATAAACCCCTCTGGGACCTGAGTTGGTCCTGCCGGAACGGTCTGAGCTGGAGCCTCTCCACCGACCTCTGTCTGAAGCTCCGCAACTAGTGCTGCTTCCTGAGCACTGGGTTGTGTCCTGCCCCTGCCTCGGCCTCTGGAATGACCTCGGCCTCTGTTCCTTGTAGGAGCTACTGCTGCTGGAGTGTCCGGTTGTTGGTCAGTGGAAGATGAGGTACGTGTTCTCGCCATCTGCGAGAGAATAAGAATAGAAGAGTTCAATCAGTATTGGGATAACAAGAATTACACGACAGAGTTGAATAAAAGTGAACTTGTTCCTAATTTTATAGCCTCCGGGGGATAAGTACAGACGTCTCCTTACCGATCCCTTAGACTCTATTAAGCATGTCCGTGAATTGTGAGACGTAGGCAACCTAGTGCACAGATACCAACTTCTCACGACCCGATTTCCCACTGTCGGGACCGTGATGGCGCCTAACGCTATACTTGCTAGGCAAGCCAACATTAGAGGATTACGACATTAAAACAACTAAAATATATAAGAAGTTTTACTACCATTCAATATATAATACCAAAATAACAAATGAAATAGTATACGATACTGCGAAAATAATATTAATCTCTAGCTACCCAGGGTTTGGAGTCACAATTCATGAACTTACTAAGAATTTACTACAAGTATTTGGCTGAACGAAATATGTATCTATTTTGAACTAAATAAAACAGCAACTGAATAATAAGGAAGAGACTGCAAGAATCTGCGGACGTCGGCAGATATACCTCGTGTCTCCGTGCGAATAGTCTTCTACAACTCGAACTCAGCTCGGACCTAAACCCGAATCTGCACAGAAAGTGCAGAGTATAGTATCAATACAACCGACCCCATGTACTGGTAAGTGTCGAGCCTAACATCGGCGAAGTAGTGACGAGGCTAGGACATGACACCACATAAAAACCTGGACATATATAATCATGTTATTATAAATAACAACAAATAAATAATTAAAACATCAATTAATAGGAAGGGGACATACAGTGGGGAATTTCAGCATAAGGAGTGAGAAAAACGAGATGGCAGAAATAAACAGTGATTAACAAACAAACAAATTAAGCAACTAAAATAGAAAGGAAATCTGTACGGCATCACCCTTCGTGCTTTTACTCTCAACCTTACCAAAAAACAAATAGGAATGCACGGCATTACCCTTCGTGCTTTTACTCTCATCCTCACCAGATTATAAATAAGAATGCACGGCATCACCCTTCGTGCTTTTACACTCAACCTCACAATATAAATAAATTATGCACGGCATCACCCTCCGTGCTTTACACTCTTCCTCACAATATAAATAAATCGTGCACGGCATCACCCTTCGTGCTTTACACTCTTCCTCACAATATAAATAAATCGTGCACGGCATCACCCTTCGTGCTTTACACTCTTCCTCGCCATATAAATAAATTGTGCACGTCATCACCCTTCGTGATTTACACTCTTCCTCGCCATATAAATAAATTATGAACGGCATCACCCTTCGTGCTTTACACTCTTCCTCACCAATCACAGATAAAGAGAAATCTTCACAAGAAATCAGTATTTCATCATAATTACCTTCACAATTAAACATCTCAACCTCGAATCAATGTTCACAATGTTATCCTTTTCGGTGGAACCGGATACAGTTCTCCCAACGGTTCAATAGCAACAATAAGCATGCATAATAGACTTTAAATCTACAAGAATAACAAGAATGGACTTTCACTCGCATGTTATGACTCGACTACAACGTATAGGTACTCGTCACCTCACATACACATCGCTTTCAGCAACAAAACACGTAGCAAGTAATCACACAATACCTATTCCCTCAATCTAAGGTTAGGCACGACACTTACCTCAATTTCGCAGGCCACTCACTGCTCAAGTACAGCTTTTCTTTTAGAATTCACCTCCAACCCACTCGTATCTAATCATAATTAGTTTAATATCATTAATTATTACTAAAGGATTTAACTTTAATGCATAATCATGGTTTTCCTAAGTTTTTTTAAAAAAAAGTTAAAAACCGACCCCGGGCCTACTTGGTCCAAACTCGGTGTTCGGACCACAATCTGTTTACCCGTTCATCCCCGAGCCCGAATATGCGGTTAGTTTCGAAATCTGACCTCAATTCGAGGTCTAAATTCTAATGATACAAATTCCCTAATTCTACCCAAACTCCAAATTTCTACCATGAAAACCCTAGATTTTTAGTGGTAAATTGATGAAAACCCATGGATAATTGGAAGAAAGTAGTTAATGAACACTTACCTATGATTTTGGAAGAAAAAGCCATGAGAAAATCACCCTAGTTCTTCCACCATTTTGAAAATAGGAAGAAAAGGGCTGGAGTTCTAATTAACATGAACTCACTGCCCGACCCTCGCACTTGCGGTGCTTGGGTCGCATCTGGGCGTCCGCAAGTGCGGAGGAGGTCCGCTTATGCGGAATGGGGGCTAGGCCAGTGAGGCTGCACCTGCGGACAATGTTCCGCTTCTGCGGTCCCGCTTCTGCGAAGGAAGTCCACATCTGCGGAAAATGGGAAGGTGGCCTGTGCCGCATCTGCATGCTGTCACTCGCACCTACGAGCTCGCACCTGCGGCTCAAGGATCGCAGGTGCGGGCACACCAAAACTAGTGCATCAGCAGCCCTTGTTGAGAGTTAACTCAACTCGCGCATCACCCGGATGGTTCCCGAGCCCTCGAGGCTCCAAACCAAACATGCACACAAGTCCAAAAACATCCTACGAACTTGCTCGTACGATCAAATCACCAAAATAACACCTAAAATTACGGACTTAGCATCAAAACTCATGAATTTCTCAAGAACACTTCAAAATTACTATCTTCTCAACTGGACGTCCGAATCATGTCAAATAAACTCTGATTTCCACCAAATTTCATAGACATGACATATGTGTTATAATAGACATGTATCGGGCTCCGGAATCAAAATACGGACCCGGTACCAACGAGTTCAAACATTAATCAATTTCTTTTATTCTTTTAAAATTCCGTTTAACAATTTTCATCAAAAAATCATTTCTCGAGCTAGGGACCTCGGAATTCTATTTCGGGCATACGCCCAAGTCCCATATTTTACTATGTACCTCCCGGAACCGTCGAAATACGGGTTCGGGTCCAGGTCCATTTACTCCATATATTGACCAAAGTCAATTAAAATCAATTTTAAACTCTCAAAAATTATTATTTCATATATTTTCACATAAAGGCTTTTCGGGTTCACGTCCGGACTGTACACGCAAATCGATGTAAATAAAAATAATGTTTCTAAGACTAACGAGCTCGGAATGGAGTCTTAAATCATATGATGACTCTTTGGGTCATCACAAATCTACAATATATGCGATTTGCAGCACTAACTGAAACTTATGAATACCTGCACACACAAAAAAGATACACGTAAAAATCTTAAACAAAAAAAAAAAAAAAAAAAAAAAAAAAAAAAAAAAAAAAAAAAAAAAAAAAAAAAAAAAAAAAAAAAAAAAAAACTAAAGAATCTTAAACATAAAAAAACCACACAATAAAGGATCCTATCCTAAAGAAAGAGAGACTCCTAATAAACCTAAATATACCGCACCAATCTATTCCGCAGTTTAAAACAAAGGACTCCTAAACCTAAATACAAGTTACATATAAAGTCGACACTTCTTGGTTTTTCCCAAAAATAAAAATTTAGTACTAATTACAATTACAATTATATCCAACTTAAAAACCACTTACTAAGATTAAAAAAGGCGAATAACATTTCGGTAGGGACGTCGTGTTTTTAATATGGTATATAGATAGATATAGATAAAAATTTGGGGCAATTTTTAAAAAATTTAATAGTGATATTTTGGTCAAAACTAGCTATTGAGTTGGTTTTGGAATTTAGGATTTGGGATTTGAAATTTTGTCAAAATGTAAGCAAAATCTATGGCCAAACATGTGTTTGTCAGATAAAACCTAAATTTATTTTGATAAAATCTATGGCCAAATGGGTCCTAATTTGTTTAAAACTGCCAAATATGTATTCAATAGACATATTTTCGACTATATCATCATGTGTTCAATACGTCAAACACCTAAGGTGTCTAAATGAAAATTTTGAAGGTGATCTCTATATATTAAGCCTAAGATAACTCGCAGACACTGAAACAAGTAGTGTATTCCCGTTCCTTATTTTTTTAACAAAAAAAACTGATGATAGGTATGAGAACGTTCTCCTAAGTTACGTTGTTTTATTGCTCCTTCATGTTTCTTGCCTGATTAGGCGAAAAGGAAAACGTACCTACTCCACTGATAATCTCTTCTTGAATACTTTTGAATTCTTGGAGTTAGAAACTGATAAACAAATTCTTTATATATTCCAATCTGAAAAAAAAGGAAGACGTGTGAAATAGATACTCGAATGAGTCAGGTAATAAGTAAAAAAGAAATAATGTGTTTTAATACGGAAAAAAGTTTCAGAATACACTCTCCACTTTTTCTTAAAAAGAAAATAGAGTGGTCGGCAATAAACTTTCACTTTAAGTAAAGTTTTAGATATTTGAGAATAACTATTACTTCGAGAAGCTATACGATAAAGCAACTAATTTATATTTTTGGTACAAAAGAATACTTATGCGAAACCAAAACTAAATGTATTTTTGTTCTTCCCAGAATTTCTCGAAAGATTCAGCATGTGAAATGTTGACATATAAAACGTGTTTGTCTCTAAATGAAGAAATTTGAATAATTTATTAAATGTTTTTCATCACGCTATATATGCACAAAGCATAACAGTTTTCATATAGATTGAGAGCTCGTTTGGTCAACTTACCAAATACTGTTTATTTTAAAAAGTAATTTTTTTCGAAGTATTTTGAAAAAAATAATTTTTGTTTGGCTAATTTATTTAAGAAGTAATTTTTGTAATATTTGATAAACAAATTGTGTTTGACCAATCTTTCTAAAAGGTGCTTTTGAGTGCAAATTACTAAAAAGGATAGTACCAAGATCTTATAATTATTTTAAAGAAAAAAATAACTTAAACATTTATCGTAAGAGATTTTTATAATTTTTATTTTATTTAATTAAAATATAAAACATAAAGCAAAACATACATATTAAAGATTTAAATTAATATAACATATATATTTATATCAAAGCATATAATATTATCTAGTATAATTACTTGTTGCCATCATTCGATATGAATTAGAAGTCTATTCCAAATGTTACTATACATTGATAATCCACCATGAAATAATAAGCAAAATCACTCACACGTAATAATATTTCTCAACAATTACTTCTCTAATTTTATCACACAACCCCTCCATATTTGTAAAAGACTTGTCTTGCATTTATAAAGGAATACCAGAAGGCTCCTCTCCTTCCTCAATCTCTGCAGTATGTCTTCATTAGCATAATAGTTGAATTCCTTATCAATAGAAGAATGTCGTTGGACGAAATTATGTATAGTCATAATAGTTGTAACAAGATGATTCAGAGTATCAAACTTGAAAGATGGCATTGAGCGTAAAATAGAGATAATTTTAAATATATAAAAATTATTGCGTTCGTTAAAAAAAAAAGTTAAGTATGTTTAAATTCAAATTCAAAAAGAGTAACTAATTATTAGCAATACATAATTTAATTTTTTTAATATTTAAATTAAAAAGAAACTAATTATTACTTAACATAATTAACTTTTTCCTAAATTGCCAAGTAACCTATTGTGCGACTAACACTTGGCATGATGTGGAGGTTTTTTCTTCTTTTTTAAAAATATATTTATTACCTATTTGTATGTAATTTTCACAAATTGTATTTAGTAATTTTTTTAAAGATTCCGGAAATAATAGCCTATAACAGAGGAAATTATAAATGTTTATTTGTAGGAAGAGAATTGATAATTCAAAGAAGGATATAAATAATTTGCTTTAGTGTGAAAAAAGAAAAAGATAATTTGGAACGTTACAAGACATTACACAGAAAAAATCAAAAACGAAAAAAGTCAAAAAAGAATTTGGAAAGTTACATATATTCATATATGAGATATCTCTAATTTTAAAGTAATGTAGATTCTAGAAACAAAAAAGAAAAAAAACTTAAATTAGTAAGGGATAATTTGGAACATAGAAATTTATGGTGAGGATAGTTTTGTCTTGTATAAATTAATTTTCTGCTTTTTGAAAGAAGCTAGAATTTTCTGTTTCTTCTCAAAAACAGGAAAACTATTTTTGCTACTAGCTAAAAGTATTTCTCCATCTTAGCCAAATAGCTTAAATTTTTTTTAAATACTTCTTTTTGGGGGAGGAGAGGGAGAGGAGGAATATATTTAACCTTCTCGAAGTTTGGCCATACATGCTCTGAATTATGGAAGTTAACTGTCAATTCGATGCGACAAACATTTGGATAGAAGAACTACAGCATTTTGCCATGAAAAAAGAGCCCTCTTGGACATACAAAAAATTTTCAAATAATGTTTGGTTATCCCATCTTTACCAAATTTTCTAATTTCACTTGAAAATAGAAATTTATTAGTTTTAAATTTTATAACTTTACCTTATATTTTTAAAATTTATAAAATAACCTCATAAATTATTAACTTACAACTACCCACAGAAACACAAAACGCGCATGTCTTCTTTCTCACTAAAGCCTGGATTGTGATTGCTTGTGGTGTGTTGCATAATTTTTTACGTGAACATCAAAGCAGTGATGGAATATTTACTGTCACGACTCGTATTGCCCTCTGAAAGGTATCGTGACGGCACCTAATCTCTACGACTAGGTAAACCTAAAATTTGCGGAAAAATAATAGAATCAATAAAATAAAGACAGAAAAGAACTCAAGTAGATATAACATAACTGCTCAGAATGTACACTTTCACTTCTCCAAACCCGGAATGTCACGATAATCACAAGTTATGTACCAAATGTAGCTCTATACAATGAAATAATGGAAAATACATAAGTACTTTATGCCTATACTAGAGTAGAAGGGGACTCGTGGGATTCTGCGGACGCGGCAGAATTACCTCGCGGTCTCCTGGCAGCTGCTAGAACGACTCCTAGCCACGATACCGGGTGCTGGTACCTGGAACTGCACATGAGAAAATCATGCGCAGGAAATGGCGTGAGTACTCCACATTCGATACTTCGTAAGTGTCAAGCCTAACCCCAGTCAAGTAGTGATGAGGTCAGGTTGAGGCTCTACTGAGTTTTTTTAAAACAACTCAATATAAATATAAAACAGTGAAACATAGATGAGTAATGATAAACATGATTAATGGAAACTGGAGAATTTATAACAAACAGAGAGCCCTCGGCTCAATACAACACATATCTCAACAGTAAATGTGCAATGCAGTACAAGGGGAAAGCTCCCGGATCTCAGTCCGTAGTCCCAATTTAAATATGCTATGCAGTACATGAGGAAAGCTCTCAGATCTCTGTCTGTAGTCCCAATTTAAATGTACATTTCAGTACAGGGAGAAAGCTCCCGGATCTCGGTCTGTAGTCCCAATTTAAATATGAAATGAAGTACAGGGGGAAAGCTCCTGGATCTCGGTCTGTAGTCCTAATTTAAATATGCAAGCAGAAGTATGTCGGATACGGCTTAATTAAACAGTCCAGGAAAATAACAGGAAAGAATAGAGTAAAGCTACCTAAGCATGGTGCAACTAGTAAATAAGAGGAAATCAAGTAAGGACGGGTAGGCATGCTTACTCTTAAGCTAACTACTCATTTAAGACGGGAACAGTAATATAGAAATGAAAATGAGTAATTTCATGGAAGTAAAAATAGGATTTTAGCAACCATGACCCGTGTATGCACTCGTCACCTCACGTACACGGTGTCCACGTAACAAAATCAGTATAAAAATGCCTAATGGGAAGTCCCCAACACAGAATTAGGCAAGCCATTTACCTTGAGTGCGCTAATCAACACAATACCATACTCTTGTCACGAGTATCCAACTCCGGATGGCCCAAATCTAGTCAATTTGATTGCATAGTATAAATATCATTTCAAAAAAACAAAATAGCTAATTATTTCTAAGCTAATACGCGAAATTAGGAAATTCGCCCAAAAAGTCCCTCAGGCCCACGTCTCGGAATCGGGTAAAATTTATATTTTTCGGACACCCATTCATTCACGAGTCTAACCATATAAGAATCTCTCAAATCGGAGGTCAAACACCCAATCAAAACTCAATAATTCGGTCTATGAAGTTTATTCCATTTTCTACCCACAATTTACGAAATTAAAGGTTGGATTTAAGATTGGAATCATGGAATTTGATGTATAATGGATAGAAATTACTTACCAAGTTATCCAGGTGCAAAAGTCTCCAAGAATCGTCCCTCATGAGCTCCCCAATTCAAAAATGGTGAAAAATAGGCTTTAACCCTCGATATTGGGTCTTAAAGAATCTGCCCAGTTATTGACCTATGTGTTCACGGAAGGTCAATCGCGAACGCGATGAGTAAATAACACGCGCCCAGAAAATGGTCTATGCGAACGCGAATGGGGGAGTGCGATCGCGAACCTCAGGTTCCTTAACCCACTGCGAACGCGTTACAAGGCCTGCGAACGCGAATGGAAATTACCCAACCCCTGGGACCCCGGCTCAAAGCTATGCGAATGCACTCTGCTAACCACGAACGCGAAGCACTAAAAACCCATGAAGCCTATTATGCCTATGTGTTCGCGGCTACACCCACGCGAACGCACAAGAGAAAACCAGAACAGCAAAATCTGATGCATTCTTAAATCCAAATCTAACCCGTTGAGCATCCGAAATACACCCGAGGCCCCCGGGACTTCGACCAAAACTGCCAACCAACTCTAATACCCCATTCAAACTTGGTCGAGCCTTAAAATACATCTCATAACATCAAAATAATCAAATATGCATAGATTCAAGCCTAAGAACTTACGAAATTTTTAGAATTCACGTCTGTAGCCGAAACACGTCTAAACTCATCCGAATGACCTCAAATTTTGCACACATGTCATAAATGACATTACAGACCTGCTGTCGCTTTCATAATTCCATTCCGAGTTCGATATCAAAATTTCACCTATCGGCCGAAATCGCCGAAATTCTAACTTTCGCCAATTCAAGCCTAAATCCACAACCGACCTCGAAAACACATTTCGAACACGCTCCTAACCCCGAAATAACCCAAAGGAGCTAACGGAGTCGACGGAATTCCATTCCGGATCCGTCTTCACACATCTCTAGCTACGGTCAGATTTCTAAAGCTAAATTCCACATTTATGGACTATGTGTCCAAAATCACCCCGGATTTCATCACTCAACTCTCCGACAAGTTCCAATAACATAAATAGACATGGGAGAAGCAGTTATTAGGGGATCGGGGTGCTAACTCTCAAAACGACCGACCGGGTCGTTACATCCTCCCCCTCCTAAGAAAATCGTTTGTCCTCGTACGAGCATAGAAACATACCTGAAGCTGTGAAAAGATGAGGGTACTGACTCTGCATATCCTGCTCGGCCTCCCAAGTTGCCTCCTTGACTGGCTGACCCCTCCACTGAACTTTTACTGACGCAATATCCTTTGACCTGAGCTTCCTGACCTGCCTATCCAATATAGCTACTCGCTCCTCAACATATGAAAGATCATTGTCCAACTGGACTAAACTGAAATCCAAAACATGAGTCGGGTTACCGTGATACTTCCGGAGCATGGAGACGTGGAACACCGGATGAACCCCTGCTAGGTTGGGGGCAGGGCTAGCTCATAAGTAACCTCCCAAACATGTCACAACACCTCAAAAGGGCCAATAAATCTCGGACTCAGCTTGCCTTCTTCCCGAACCTCATGACGCCCTTCATAGGCGATACCCGAAGATAAACTCGATTACCATCCATAAATGCCAAGTCACGAACCTTCCGGTCCGCATAGCTCTTCTGCCTGGATTGAGCTGTGCGAAGTCTCTCCTAAATTAACTTCACCTTGTCCAGGGCATCCTGAACCAAGTCTGTACCCAACAATCAGGACTCACCCGACTCAAACCATCCCACGGGAGACCTGCGCCGCCTACCATACAAAGCCTCGTACGACGCCATCTGAATGTTAGACTGGTAGCTGTTGTTATAAAAAAACTCTACAAGAGGCAAGTATCGATCCCATGACCGTCTAAAATCTATCACACTGGCACAGAGCATATCCTCGAGAATCTGAATCGTGCGCTCGGACTGCCCGTCTGTCTGAGGGTGAAAAGATGTGCTCAACTCAACCCTGGTGCCTAACTCTTGCTGAACGGCTCTCCAGAACCGTGAAATGAACTGTGTACCTCTGTCTGAAATGATAGATACTGGAATACTGTGGAGGTGAACAATCTCTCTGATATAAATCTCAGCCAACCTCTCCGATGAATATATAGTCAGTACTGGAATAAAATAGGGTGATTTGGTCAGCCGATCCACAATCACCCATATAACATCATCCTTCCTCAAAGTCCGAGGAAGTCCAACCACAAAGTCCATGGTGATCCGCTCCCACTTCTACTCTGGAAGCTCAATCTGCTGAAGTAACCCTCCCAGTCTCTGGTGCTCACATTTGACTTGCTTACAGTTGAGACACTTGGCTACAAACTCCGTTATAGCCTTCTTCATCCTTCGCCACCAATAGTGTTGTCTCAGATCCTGGTACATCTTCGCGGTAGCCGGATGGATGGAATACCGTGAACTATGGGCCTCCTCAAGAATCAACTCCCGAAGCCCATCCACATTGGGCACACAGATCCGACCATGCATCCTCATCACACCATCATCTCCTATAGTCACATCCCTGGCATCACCCCGCCGGACTCTATCCTGAAGAACCAAAAAGTGGGGATCATCATATTGGCGCGCTCTGATACGGTTATAAAGGGAAGATCGAGCAACCACACAAGCTAATACCCGACAAGGCTCAGAAAGATCCAATCTCATGAATTGACTGGCTAAGGACTGAACATCTAAGACTAGAGGCCTCTCAGCTGCATGAAGGTATGCCAAACTCCCCAAACTCTCCGCCCGGCGACTCAAGACGTCGGCCACCACATTGGCCTTCCCCGGGTGGTATAATATAGTGATGTCATAGTCCTTTAGCAACTCCAACCACCTACGCTGGCGCAAATTTAGATCCTTCTGCCTGAATATGTGCTGCAAACTCTGGTGATCCATGAATATCTCACAGGGAACACCAAATAAATAATGACGCCATATCTTTAGGGCGTGAACAATCGTTTCCAACTCGAGATCATGAACAGGGTAGTTTTTCTCATGAACCTTCAACTGTTTGGACGCGTAGGCAATCACCCTACCGTCATGCATCAACACCGCTCCTAGGCCAACCCTCGAAGCATCACAATAGACTGTATAGGACCCGAAACCGGTAGGCAAAACCAACACAGGAGCTGTAGTCAGGGCTATCTTGAGCTTCTGAAAGCTCTCCTCACACTCCTCAGTCCATATAAAAGGTGCACCCTCATGGGTCAGTATGGTCATAGACACTGAAATGGATGAAAATCCCTCCACAAAACGGCGATAATACCCAGCCAAACCGAGGAAACTATGGATTTCAATAGCTGAGGACGGTCTGGGCCAACTCTGTACCACCTCCACCTTCTTCGGATCTACCTTGATCCCATCCGAAGACACCACATGGCCTAGGAATGCCACAGAATCAAGCCAAAATTCACACTTAGAAAACTTGGCATACAACTTCGTCTCTCTCAATGTCTGAAGCACGGTCCTCAAGTGCTGCTCATGATCCTCCTGGGATCGAGAATATACCAGAATGTCATCAATGAACACAATGATGAATGTATCAAGATAAGGTCGAAATATGTTGTGCATCAGATGCATGAAGGTTTCTAGGGCATTGGTCAGTCCAAATGACATAACAAGGAACTCATAGTGACCATATCTTGTCCTGAAGGCAGTCTTCGGGATATCCGATTCCCGAATCTTCAACTGATGATAACCCGAACGCAGATCAATCTTGGAGAACACCCTAGCACTCTGTAACTAGTCAAATAAATCATAAATGCGAGGCAATGGGTACGTGTTCTTCACTGTCACCTTATTCAGCTGTCGATAATCAATACACATACGCACGAGCCACCATTTTTATTCACAAATAACACCGGAGCTTCCCAAGGTGATAAACTGGGCCTGATGAACCCCTTATAATGCAACTCCTGCAACTTCTCCTTCAACTCAGGAGGAGCCATGCGATAGGGAGGAATGGAAATGGGCTGAGTGCCCGACAACAATTCAATGCCGAGATCAATGTCTCTATCGGGCGGCATACCCGGAAGATCAGCTGGAAATACATCAGAATAGTCCCTGACTACTGGAACTGACTCAACTGTAGGGGTCTCAACACTAACATCTCTCACAAAAGCCAAATATGCATCACATCCCTTTTCGACCATCCGCTGAGCCTTAAGAAAAGAAATGACTCGGCGGGGAGTATACTCTAAGGAACCTCTCCACTCTAACCTCGGTAATCCTGGCATAGCCAGTGTCATGATTTTGGCGTGAAAATCAAGAATAGCATAGTAGGGAGACAGCCAGTCCATACCTAATATAACATCAAAATCTACCATAATGAGTAGTAGTAAATCAGCTCTGGTCTCAAAACCACTGATAGCAATCAAACATGATCGATATAAATGGTCCACAATAAGAGAATCTCCCACCGGAGTAGAAACATAAACAGGGGAACTCAAAGAATCCCGAGATATCCCCAGATGTGAAGCAAAATAAGAAGACACATATGAATATGTAGATCCTGGGTCAAATAATACCGATGCATTCCTATGACAAACAGGAACAATACCTGTGATGACTGAATCTGAAGCAATGGCCTCGGATCATTCCGGAAGAGCATAGTACCTGGCCAGGCCTCCCCCTCTAGGGCGACCTCGACCTCCCCGACCTCCACCTCGAGCTTCCTGAGGTGGTGGGGTAGCAGCTGGGGTTGGAAGAATAGCTGGAGGACCTGGTGGAAGACGTGGAGCCTGATAAGTCTGAGGTGGTGCACCCTGATAAGTCTGAGGTGGTGCACCCCTCCTCGCTCTGGGAAATGTCTAATCATATGACGAGGTTCACCACACTCAAAGCAACCCCTCGGAGGGTGTGGCATCCGCTGCTGACTCTGATCTGGCCTGCTGGACTGGCCAGTGATAGCACCTCGAGCAGGAGGCGCCTGAGATACTGGTGGTGCATAATAAGGCTCCTGAGGTCTAGGAGGAGCTGGAATACCACTGGCTGCTGGGAGATCTGAATGAGCGGGGCGACTCACAAAACCGCTACCATAGTGTGCTGCTGGTGCATGGGCTCCTGAAAAATGACCAGTCTCTCGAGACCTCTTGGCCTCTCTTTCCTCCCTGTCCCGGGATAACATAGTCTCAATCCTTGGGGAAATACCCACGACCTGCTTGTAAGTAATATCGGTCTCCAGCTCTCTAGCCATGCTGGTCCGAATACTGGGGTGGAGTCCCTCAATAAAGCATCGAACCCTCTCTCTGACAGTGACAACCAAAGCTCGTGCATGGCGAGCCAAATCGCTGAAACGTACTGCATATTCTGACACAGTCATGGCATCCTGGAGTAGCTGCTCAAACTCTGCACGCCAAGCATCCCTGAGCTCTGAGGGACAAACTCAAGTAAGAACATCTCGGAGAACTGAGCCCAAGTAAGTGAAGTTGCCTCGTCCGGGCTACTAAGCTCAAAAGCACACCACCACTGATAAACTTCTCCCCTCAGCTGGAAAGCAGTGAATGAAACCCCACTCGTCTCCACAATACCCATAGTGGGGAGAATGCGATGACACCCCTCAAGAAAACCCAGAGCATCATATGAAGCTAGTCCGCTGAACTCAGGTGGGTGGTACTTCTTGTACCTCTCAAGTCGGAGTTGCTCTGCCTCAGGAACAACTATCCTAGTCTCATGTTGGGCTGGAGCTGCTGGGGGAATAGGAATATACTCTGGAACCTGCCCAATATGAACTCTCTGCTCAGGAGTACGGGCTGCGGGAGTCTGTGTCCCTCCCCCGGCCTGGGATGTAGCTGGAGTTATTGGGAGTAGACCCGCCTCAGACAGAGTACTGAAGGCACTCAAGAACTGAGCCAATGTCTCCTGGAGGTCTGGAGTAACAGTAGGGACCTTCTGTGCCCCTTCAACTGTAGTTGCTAGGGGCTCCTCTGCCTATGCTCTAGCTGGTGCTCGGGCTGCACCGCGTGCTCGTCCTCTGCCCTAGCCCCTGCCTCTGGTGGCTCTGACTGGGGGCTCGGGTGCCTGGTCATCAGTACGTCTGGTACGGGTACGAACCATCTGCAAGCAAGAGTAGAATAGAGTTTAAGAATTTGGTGACAGTAACTAGTACAATAAGGAATTCCAAAAAATTTGATTGTTCTTAACAGTTACATAGCCTCTCGAAGATAGACACGGACGTCTCCGCACCGATCCGCGAGACTCTAATAAATCGGCTTGTGACTTGTGACTCCTATGAACCTAGACGCTCTGATACCAACTTGTCACGACCCGTTTTGCCCTCCGAAAGTTATCGTGATGGCACCTAGTCTCTACGACTAGGTAAGCCTAAAATTTGCGGAGAAATAATAGAATCAATAAAATAAAGAGAGAAAAGAACTCAAGTAGATATAACATAGATGTTCAGCATGTACACTTTCACTTCCCAAAATCCGGAATGTCACGATAGTCACAAGCTCTGTACTAAATGTAGCTCTATACAATGAAATAATGGAAAATACATAAGTCCTCTATGCCTATACTAGAGTAGAAGGGGACTCGTGGGATTCTATAGACGCAGCAGAATTACCTCGCGGTCTCCTGGCAGCTGCTAGAACGACTCCTAGCCACGATACTGGGTGCTGGTACCTGGATCTGTACATGGGGAAAACATGCGCAGGAAAGGGCGTGAGTACTCCACATTCGGTACTCCGTAAGTGCCAAGACTAAACCCAGTCAAGTAGTGATGAGGTCAGGTTGAGGCTCTACTGATTTTTTTAAAATAAGTCAATATAAATATAAAACAGTGAAACATAGATGAGTAATGATAAACAAGATTAATAGAAACTGAGAGAATTTATAACAAACAGAGAGCCCTCGGCTCAGCACAACATATATCTCAACAGTAAATGTGCAATGCAGTACAAGGGGAAAGCTCCAGGATCTCAATCCGTAGTCCCAATTTAAATATGCTATGCAGTACAGAGGGAAAGCTCTCAGATCTCTATCCGTAGTCCCAATTTTAATATGCATTTCAGTACAGGAGGAAAGCTCTCGGATCTCGGTCCGTAGTTAAATATGAAATGAAGTACAGGAGGAAAGCTCCTGAATCTCGGTTCGTAGTCCCAATTTAAATATGCAAGTACAAGTATGTCGGATACGTCTTAATTAAACGGTCCAGGAAAACAACAAGCAAGAATAGAGTAAAGCTACCTAAGCATGGTGAAACTAGTAGCAAATACGGGGAAATCAAGTAAGGACAGGTAGGCATGCTTACTTTTAAGCTAATTACTCAGTTAAGACATGAACAGTAATATAGGAATGAAAATGAGTGATTTCATGGAAGTAAAAATAGGATTTTAGCAACAATGACCCGTGTACGCACTCGTCACCTCTCGTACACGGCGTCCACGTAACAAAATCAGTATAAAAATGCCTAAGGTAAAGTACCCAACACAGAATTAGGCAAGCCACTTACCTTGACTGCGCTAATCAACTCAATACCACGCTCTTGCCTTGAGTATCCAACTCCGGGTGGCCCAAATCTAGTCAATTCGATTGCATAGTGTAAATATCCAAGAAAACAAAATAGCTAATTATTTCTAAGCTAATACGCGAAATTAGGAAATTCGCCCAAAAAGTCCCCCGGGTCCACATCTCGGAATCAGGTAAAATTTATATTTTTTGGACACCCATTCACTCACGAGTCTAACCATATAAGAGTCTCTCAAATCGGATGTCAAACACCCAATCAAAACTCAATAATTCGGTCTATGAAGTTCATCCCATTTTCCCCATTTTCTACCCACAATTTTCGAAATTAAAGGTTGGATTTAAGATCGGAATCATGGAAATTGAGCTATAATGGATAGAAATCACTTACCCAAGTTATTCAGGTGCAAAATTCTCCAAGAATCGTCCCTCCCGAGCTCCCCAATTCTAAAATGGTGAAAAATAGGCTTTAACCCTCGATTTTGGGTCTTAAAGAATCTGGTCAGTTATTGACCTTTGCGTTCGCGGAAGGTCAATCGCGAACGAGATGAGTAAAGAACACGCGCTCAGAAAATGGTCTATGTGAATGCGAATGGGGAGTGCGATCGCGAACCTCAGGTTCCTTAACCCACTGCGAACGCGTTCCAAGGCCTGCGAACACAAAGGGAAATGACCCAACCCTTGGGACCCCGGCTCAAAGCTATGCGAGACTCTGCTATCCGAGAACGCGAAGCACTAAAAAACCCTGAAGCCTATTATGCCTATGTGTTCGCGGCTACACCCACGCGAACGAACAAGAGAAAACTAGAACAGCAAAATCTGATGCATTCTTAAATCTAAATCTAACCCGTTGAGCATCCGAAATACACCTGAGACCCCCAGGACTTCGACCAAAACTACCAACCAACTCTAATACCCCATTCAAACTTGGTCGAGCCTTAAAACACATCTCATAACATCAAAATCTTCAAAATGCATAGATTCAAGCCTAAGAACTTATGAAATTTCTAGAATTCACGTCTGATGCCGAAACACGTCTAAACTCATCCGAATGACCTCAAACTTTGCACACATGTCATAAATGACATTACGGACCTGATGTCGCTTTCGGAATTCCATTCCGAGTCCGATATTAAAATTTCACCTATCGGCTGAAATCACTGAAATTCAAACTTTCGCTAATTCAAGCCTAAATCCACAACCGACCTCGAAAACACATTCCGAACACGCTCCTAACCCCAAAATCACCCAACGGAGCTAACGAAGTTGACGGAATTCCATTTCGGATCCGTCTTCACACAGCTCTAGCTACGACCAGATTTCTAAAGCTAAATTCGACATTTATGGACTATGTGTCCAAAATCACTCCGGATTTCATCACTCAACTCTCCGACAAGTTCCAATAACATAAATAGACATGGGAGAAGCGGTTATTAGGGTATCGGGGCGCTAAATCTCAAAATGACCGACCGGGTCGTTACATTTACAGAATATGAACATGATGATATAGTTGTTGATGATCCTAACCAAAAATCGACTGGGATTAAAAATGTTAAAAAATAGCATTTTGGTTGTTTATTTCAAGTAGGATAATCAAATTGGGGCGTTTTTGTTATTTTTACAAGTTGTGCGGTAGAAATCATGTTTCATGATTTTGGAAAAAAAAGACATCCAAATATGTTGCAAATATTATAACTAAACACAACTTCATCTTCAATTGAAATTGAAATTTTAGTGAAATTCCAAATTCCAGAAAAAAAAATTGGAATGCATGTCCAAACGCCTACTTAATCTTGAGAATGCTACTATTTTCAACTAAAACAAATTTACATTTCCACCCATATCATGAAGCAAACATGTGAACCGTCCAACAATTTTGTGGCTTTCTGTAGTTGTTAGGTTGGGAAAGGATTAAATTGTTACCATGTTAATACTTCTTCCTTTCCAATTTTATATTACATGGTTTTCTTGTTATTTTATTATATTTAAAAATGATATAACTTTGAACTTTTTAGTTCTTATTATACATTTAATAATTATTTTATAACCTTCAAGTTTTCAGAGCACATACTATATTTAAAAGGTATATTGTTTCACAACTTAAAGCGGCTTACATTAAGTTAGTAGAGAGCATCGACGAGGGCCAGAGGAGAGAAAACAGAGAAAGATATAAGGAGGCTAGGAAGGAGGCGAAATTAGCGGTCACAGAGGCTAAGACTGCTGCTTTTGGTCAGCTTTATGAGGAACTTGGGAGGAAAGGTGGGGACAAGAAGTTATTTCGGTTGGCCAAAGCGAGAAAGAAGAAGGCTAGCGACCTGGATCAAGTGAGATGCATCAAAGACGAGGACGGTCGAGTATTGGTGGAAGAGGCCCAGATTAGGCAAAGATGGCAATCGTACTTTCATAAACTTCTGAATGAAGAGGGGGATGAAAACATTGTGTTAGGGCAATTGGGGTACTCCGAGAGTTGCTGAAACTTTAGGTATTGTAGGCACATTAAGGTTGAGTAGGTCGTGGGGGCGATGGGTAAGATGAGTCGGGGCAAAGTGACCGGACCAGATGAGATTCTAGTAAAGTTTTGGAGATATGCGGGTGTGAGCATGTAATTTTTCACCTACTAAATACTCCTACAAAAGTTGATAAATAAATTAATTTTATAGGATTTCAGTATTTATTTGTGAATTATTTGCATTGCATGGTCATAATTCATTTTTTAAAAAAAATTATAAAATGATAAATAATAACAAAAGTATTTTTTTTAATTGCATAATTAGGTTTTGGTTCAATTTAATACTTGGTTATCTAATTCAATCATTTTATTGGGAAATTTACAAAATCTATTATTCAAATAATTATGAGTGTTAATTAATAGTTTCACTTTTAATTAACTCATTAATTAAGTTATAATTAGATGAAATTAGATTTAAAACTAATTATTATTAATTGAAATTATTTAATTAATTTAATTAGTTAGCTTAAGTGTCCAAAGACTAAAAAACAGACCTGGGCCAGCGCACCCAAGCCCGACTTCCCCCCTCCTAATACCCAGTATACCCCAGCCCAAACAGCTGACCCGTCCAAACCCTTCACTAACCTAAACGACCCCGTTTAACCCTCCCCACATCCCAGCCGTTGGATCCTTTTTTATCCAACGGCTCACAACTCCCCAATCCCTAACTATATATATTTCCAAACCCATACCACCCCACCTCAAACTCACCTTCCTCGACACCCTAACACCCATCCGTCTCTCTCTCTAGCCTCATCGTCTTCCGCCGCCCGAAAATCGCCCGTCGGCGGCGGAACACCACCAAATCACCTCAAATTTCTACCAGGCAACCTCCTCCTCCACCTCAACCACATCCTACTCCTGGTTTCCCAAAAAAAACCTCCCCAAATCTACCAATTTCATATCTAAAAACTCAAAACCCTAGAAAATCAACATTGTCCGATCTAGAGAGAACCAACGGCTCAAACTTACATGAGTCAATAGCTCTTGGTAAGAGCTATTGATTGATGTGGGTTTGGCCCACTTCCGAGCCGCCAGAATCTGGCCAAAACTTTGCCAAACCACCTGGTATTCCGTCTCCTCTTATCTCTTTAGTCACTTATTATCCGTTTAAGCTTTAATCTTAGCTTTCCTGATTTCACTGATTTTTAGGAGTTTAATTAGTCTGAATGCGAATTTAGTTGCTGCTATGCATAGCTTAATCATAGTAAGGTTTCTAGTTTCCTGAATATTAGTTGTTAATGCTAACTTACCGTTAATTGTTGATTAGTTTAGGGTTTCCTGATTTTCCTGGATTTTTGTTTAACTTTGAGCTGATAATCCTTACATGTCCGTTTTTTCTTTAGTCTGCTCCTTGTCAACCCTATTTGCTGATTTTAAGATAATGAATTTAGTACTGAAATTAGTTGTTTAACTGTAGTCTCCTAGTCTACTTTTAATTATTGACTAGTTAGGGTTTCATGGATGTTCTTGCCTAGTTATTAGGTAAGTTATGTTGTAAATTGAATTTAGGTTTGTTTGCTGATTTTGCATGACTCAGTTGATTTTATGATTTTACTTTAGATTTCTGAATTTTTCTCTGACTATTCTCTCCCGTAAAATAGCTTATATGTTAACTAGTTTCTATCTTAGTTTTAATCCTCCATATGTTAGGTTTAATTGAAGTAATAATTTAGGTTAGTCTCTAATCTTGTTACCTGGACCTTGGTTTATTAGCTAATGACTTTTAGTTTAGTATTGACCTTTATAATACCTTGATATTAACTCTTAGATTAGGCTGCCGATTAATCACTTATATATGCCGATTGATCAGTAATCACACCTGAATAAGGGTCAATTTGATTTATTGATAACCTTCAAAAGAGACTTTACATAATTGGTTAACTTAGGCTAAGGTTCTTAAAATGGGCAATTGACCCCTTATTTAAAAGGAAGCTAATTCTAATTGCTTAACTAAGCTAATCACATAGTAAGATCACTTGAATTATCTAAGTTTAAAGTCCAAAAATAATTCACTTAATCTCAATTGCTTAAGATAGTTTCAAGTCACTATTAAAGAAGTGAAATTTTCAGCTTCTTCATTAGTGCTAATCACTTAATTAGGATAAAAATCAGTCAACATTTAAGAAGCTAATAACCTAATCCTTAAAATACTAAAGAGTAATTCCTAAGGTATTAAAGGGTAGTTTAGGAACTTCAACTGAAGAATCTTGGGTGTAACAACCCAAGAAGCTTCTAGAATTAGGATAAATGTCAAAAACAAAATCTGAGATGCACAAAATCAGATATTTTAGGTTAAAAACAGTAATTTCTTAAAGGAAAATAGGGTGTAAATAATAGAACCTTCTAGAAAAGGGTACAATTGTCCTAACTGTTATAAAAGGATAAAAATGGACAGTTGTACCTGTACTATTTCATATTTTAGGATAAGGAATATTCCTAGAAATATACCCTACCTAGGCAGCCTATAAAAGGAGCCATTACACTCTGAAAACAGGGGGGGCTAAACACACATTACCACAATATTCAACACAGATTTTGAGAGAGATTTTTCACAGAAATTCACACACACACACTGAATCTATTGTTCTATTACTCTGAAGAAAAAACTAGAAATACTGGGAAAAATACTAAAATCATGAGTGCAAAAACATTCTAAAAATTGGTCTTCCTGTGGTTGTGGCTTCTTTCCAGGAAAACTACTTTTCTTGCTGATTTTTACTCAAATCTTTGGTATTCAAGCTATCATTTTCTGGGTTTTCTTACTGTTGGTTCTGCTGCTATATTAAGCTTCAAATAGCTTTGGTTTTCTTGACCTTTATTTGCTCTAATTTTTCTTTGTTGTTTTACATTTTAAGGTATGTAACTTTTACCTTGTACTAAATGGAATTTCTGTTTGAAATCCTGCTTAAATGTCAGTGTTTATGTGGGTTTTTAGTTATGAATTTCATCTTTTATGTTTTGATATGCTTATACATGCTTAAATTTTAGATCTAGTTGTATGTTGATTTGTTGGATTTATGTGTTAAATATCTTACTGTGAACACCAACATGACTGCTTAGTTTAAGTATGCTTAAAACGAGTTGAACTTGAATTTTTTTCCCTAGAAATTTGAATCAGAAGTCTGCTTCTAGTTTCATATTTGTTTAAGTTCCCTTGTGGCTGAAATCCTCCAGTTAGGCCCCAATATTATTCAGCTAGTTAAGTGTTGATTAAACATAGGAAATTAACCTTTTTATATAATCCTGAACCTTTATTTACAAGTGGTAATCTGCAGATTTGTTTAGCTGGTTAATCGAACTCCGGTAACTATTTTCGAGGATGTTGAAGTCAGCCGATTTAATTACGAAATTTAGAAAGGATTGGTTTATGTATTAGACCTAGAAATTTCATATTATCAGTTTAATATCTCTTCTTTTTTTAGCTTAATGATTGTAATGTTTGAGCATGCTGATTTAGTTACTATATGTAATAATGTTCAAATTTCTCGTTTTGTTTGACTTAGCAGACATGGTGAAGCATTGGTCCATGGGGTCTCAAACGCAAGACCCAAAGAGATAGGTCCTATTGGGCCTATCATTCATGGCCCAACCCCTGAAAGACCTTTAATCTTATCAAGGGTCTTTATAAATCTGTATAAATTCAACTCTGTGATGTTTATATTTGTCAATGTCAGTAGCAAATTCAAAAGCCATGAGTTTTCTATATAATATTAAGTGGATGACGTTTTTCTTTAGGGCTGAATAGTATGTTTTCTTCTCCCCTTTGTTTAAAAATTGATGAAACGCAACTGACCCAATGTAAACTGGGCCAGACTGATTATATACTCTAGCTAGCACATTCCTTTATTTTTAGGTCTATAATAATTAGCTGCTTTAAAACTCGAGTAGTCCAACATCTTATAGCATAATCATGTCCTTAACTTTATCATTAGACTTACAAGTTATTTGGGAAAATAATGTAATATTTGAGCTTTTCGCATATGTTCTTGAATCCTAGGAAGATAGTCAAATTATGAAAGATAATAGTGCTGGCCCAATACTCAAACATGGAAACTGGGTCAAATTATGACTAAGCCCATTTTCAGATTTTTAGACTAACAAATCATAAAATTGGGCCAGATTAAGCATGGGCCCAGATTCTCATCTATAGACTCGCAATTTTAGTCTTAGAAAATCTTGAACGATCCCATATATTTGTAATCCAAAAGCTTCCTTAAATTAGTCTTACAAATTAACTTAGGAAACTCATTTTTTTGGATGTAGTAAATGCTTAAAGCCATCCAATTAGGTTGTTGATACATTTAGAATTTAAAAATATAATAACAATCAAAGTATACGTTCGCGTAACTTTGAATAAAAAATAATATATTCTAGTAACTAATACACTTTTTCTTAAAAATGTGTATACGTTTACGTAACACAAATAAAGATTAAAAGGAGCACTCGTAAAGATGCCTTTAGGAGCGGATTTTTGAAATTATTATCGTAATTGTGTACATGTTTGCGTGACGTGATTTCGATTTCTTTTTACAACCAAAACAAAAAAATACGCGCTTGCGCGACTTTGGCTATTTCTTTAAAGAAATCAAGTGTTGTGAATTATGTACACGTCCGCGTGACATGATTTTTGACACATCCAATTTCCACGGGTTTACGCATACGTAACCCATCTTAAAATAATTCTTTGAATAAAAAATATATTGAACAATAAAAGTGGTAAAATATAAAAAATGCACATAGGTATAAAGATCAGTAATTAAATAATTTAGGCCAAGTTTAATCATTAAGAGACCGTGCTAGAACCACGGAATTTGGGAGTGCCTAACACCTTCTCCTGGATTAACAGAATTCCTTACCCGGATTTCTAGTTCGCAGACATTTTAAACAGAGTCTCCTCGGTTTGGGATTTCAATAAATAAATGGTGTCCCGGAACACCGTAAAAATCCGGGTGGTGACTCTGAAAATAAATAAATAGTCCCAAAATCGATTATGTCATTAAATTGAAAAAACTCCCTAATCCCACCCTTATCGGTGAAAAAGGAGGTGTGACAGCGGGTAGAGCAGGCTTGGAGTGGCTGACTGGGTTGTTTAATGTTATCTTCAGGACAAAGAGGATGCCTGATGAGTGGCGGTGGATTACATGGTTTTGGTGTACAAGAACAAAGGGGATATCCAGAATTGTAACAACTATAGGGGTATCAAGTTACTAAGTCATACCATGAAAGTTTGGGAGAGGTGGTGGAAGGGAGGATAAGAAGAGCGGTGTCTATATCGGAAAATCAGCTCGGGTTCATACCGGGTCGTTCTACCACGGAAGCTATCCACCTTATCAAGAGGTTGGTGGAACTATACAGGGATAGGAAGAGGGATTTGCATAGTGTTTATTGACCTAGAGAAGGCGTATGACAAGGTCCCTAGGGACGTCCTTTGGAGGTGTCTGGAGGTGAAAGGTGTGCCGGTGGCTTACATTAGGGCGATAGAGGATATGTATGATGGAGCTATGACTCAGGTTAGGACTATGAGAGGTGACTCAGAGCCTTTTCCGGTCGTTATGAGGTTACACCAAGGATCGGCGCTCAGCCCGTTTTTATTTGCTCTGGCGATGGACGCACTGACACACCATATCCAAGGAGAGGTACCATGGTGTATGTTGTTCGCTGATGATATAGTTCCGATTGATGAGATGCGAGGTGGCGTTAATGAGAGACCGGAGGTATGGAGGCAGGTCCTGGAGTCTAAAGGTTTCAAGCTAAGTAGGACTAAGACGGAATATGCGAAATGTAAGTTCAGCGACGTGACGGGCGAAACAGATGTGGAAGTCAGGCTTGACTCACAAGTCATCCTCAAGAGAGAAAGTTTTAAGTACTTAGGGTCAATTATCCAGGGAGATGGGGAGATCGACGGGGATATTACACACCTTATTGGGGTGGGGTGGATGAAATGAATGTTAGCGTCCGGAGTCATGTGTGACAAGAATGTGTCACCGAAACTCAAAGGTAAGTTCTATAGAGCGGTGGTTAGACCAGTCATGTTGTATGGAGTTGAGTGTTATCCAGTCAAGAATTCACATATCCATAAGATGAAAGTAACAGAAATGAGGATGTTGAGATGGATGTGTGGGCACACTAGGCTGGATAAGATAAGGAATGAAGATATTCGGGAGAGGGTGGGCGTGGCTCCCGTGGACGACAAGATGCGGGAAGCGCGACTTGGATGGTTTGGACACGTGTGGAGGATAAGCCTAGATGCACCTGTTAGGAGGTGTGAGCGATTGACTTTGGCAAGTACGAGAAGAGGCAGAGGGCGACCTAAGAAGTATTGGGGCAAGGTGATCAGGCAGGACATGGCGCGGCTTCAGATTTCCGAGGACATGGCTCTTAATAGGAACATGTGGAGGTCGAGCACTAGGGTGGTAGGCTAGAGAGTCGTCGAGTGTTCTTCCCTCTTTGTATCGGGTAGTCTGATAGAGTTTTGTTTAGGTTTGTTAGCGGTCTATGTTGTGTCCACATGGTTGGTTGCATAGTTTTGTGTTATTGTTCTTTCCCTTATACGTGTTATTATTTTTTCTAGCATCTTTTGTTGTTACATGTCTTTTCTTTTGTTTCCTTTCTGTTATTATAGTCTCTCTTGTTGAGCCGAGAGTCTCCTGGACACAGCCTCTCTACCCTTTTCGGGGTAGGGATAAGGTGCGTACACTCTACTCTTTCTAAACCCCACTAATGAGATTTTACTGAGTATGATACTGTTGTCGTCTTTTGTTTCACAGTTGTTTCAAAGTTATAGGATAATTACTTTTATAACCTTTCATCCAACTGTTTTGAATTACTTTCACAGTTGCGCCTGTCAGAGTCGGTCGACTCAACCGAGGCTACAACTATCTACCTTTTTTTTTTTTTATTAGACGTAGCAAATTTCATCTTCATTGCATCAAGTTGGGGAAACACGTGTTGACCACTTGACATGCTTAAATAAATGTTCACTGATAAGTGGTTGGCAGACCTAAAATATAATTAACTCACTATTGAATATTGACAAATAAATTTGGGCTAAGTTCCATAAATATCAATCTTCTCCACCCGCCTGCTCCCAACCTCCTACTCCTCCCTCTTCAAAAGTCCAACAGTTTTCATTTTTCTTTTTCTTTTTTGGAAGGTGAGAGTGGGGGCAGAGCACGCAAAGCAATTTCAGATTCTAAAGCATGCAATTATTGGTAAATACTTAATTTTTAGATCAAATAAAATAATTTAATATAAAATTAAAGATGACAATGAAAATACATGTCATGTAATTATAATTAAGTCATAAAAATTTATAAGAAAAACACATTTCTTGAATTTATAGTTTTTCGCAAACATTAAATGCAAATATGTGCAGATGACCCTTCACTATAACACTTTCGGTTGTTGTCAAGAACATTAAATATATCATTATGTCTCGGGACACATTCGATACGGACAGTCTAATACTTTGAGTTATGATTTATTAAACATGAAATTGCTAAAAGAAAAAACTACTCCATATTTTATATATTAAGAAAAACTCCAAGGTAATCAAAATATATTACAAATCGCACAAGCTTCGAAACCAAAAAAACAAAAAGATGTTGCACTTCTAGTCGTGGACGCTAAACTAAAGAAAGTTAGGTTAGTGTGTCGAATTTTTATATATCAATGTCGATATAAAGAAATATAATTTTGTGGAAAATTGAAAATTCACCTGCTTGAGGATTAAAATAGGAACAAAAAGAGCTACGTATTGGATAATAGGGTTTCTCATTGAAAGGGGACAAAAGACGACCATTTTAAAGCACATCACGATACAGGTGTTTTAGGCATGCATGCTTTTTACAATGTTGAAATTAAGAAAATGTCATTTTAGATCTCTTATGTGTAAAAGATAGATCTCTCATATATAAAAGTAAATTTTCCTGTTTACGACTAAAATCGAGAATGCCCGATTTTATGGGCTCAAAGGTCTGCCTCGAGATTAAGCTCATACTGAAGCGAGCTCAAGCTCGAAGACACAAAGACCGAAGGATCAAGATCGGGCATGACCGATATCAAGCAACGGAATAGCGAGATATCATAGATCGACCACAGATCTTGGCGGGAATCTCGGGAGTGACGGAACCGTCAACGGTTATTAACATCAATCATAGATTTTACTTCCGAAATTAGAGTTATATCTTATTTAGGATTCCTCTACTATATAAAGAGGAACCATGTTCATTTGTAAACGGAGACATTTGCTAAGAAATAACAATACACTGCTCTTTTAATTGCTTACATTTTACTATTGTTCTTATTGTTTTTACTGTTCTTAATGCTTGATCTCGAGTTTGTTCCAAACCGAGGTCGATAACTTGCAACGACACTGATTTGATTTATTTTAATCGTTCAATTTATTTATTTGTTTCATCATTTATCAATTAGTATTGAATCAGATCATGTATCCTTATAACCACATTACAAGTTTAATTGCTACTCGTATTTCGATGTAAACAGTTTGACGCCCACCGTGGGGCTAAGGATAATAGTGATTGTTTAGTGCTAATTCTGGTAAAACGCACTATTTTACACTTGTTACTTGTCAAAATTTTTGTTATCACGTTGAATCATGTCAAACTCACAAAACACAGTTTCACACGGTGACAATGGCCTCAGGCTCCAAGGATAAAACGAGAATATTATCGCTCCAGGAATCGAGGTGCCACAGGTTGACCTCGGAGGATCACCGCCCGTCAACCCGGTTGATGTCAGTTTGCATGTTGCTTTGAATGCGGATTTAGGGCATACCCCGAATGAAGTGTACGCAGAGAGGGTCGAACTGACGGTCGAGGTACACAGGGCACAGAAGACAAAGGAGTTAGTCTCCAAGTAATATTTGAAATGCTACAATCTCAACAAAACGCCATTGCTCAGTTGCAAAATCAGCACAGGGCACCAAATAGGGTCGAACAAGAGGTTACTCGTTGTACCGAGCCAGTGCCTGAAAGATCGAGTGATAATACTTCAACAATAAACCTTGCTATAATGAGGATGCTCGAGGAGCTTACTAAGAGAATAGAATCGGGAGAAAAGAAAATGGAGGCCAACGACAAGAAGGTAGAAACTTACAACTCCCCAATTGACCAGATACCGGGGGCACCACTAATCTTAAAAGGAATGGATTCAAATGAGCATGTTACTTATTACACGTGCGCGCTAAAAGGAAATGATTTGGAGGGTGACGAAATCGAATCTGTATTGCTGAAGAAGTTCGGGGAGATCCTATCGAAGGGAGATATGATTTGGTACCACAACTTGCCACCAAATTCTATCGATTTGTTTGCCATGTTGGTAGATTCATTTGTAAAGGCACACGCCGAGGCCATAAAGGTTGCAACAAGAAAATCATACCTATTCAAAGTGAAGCAGAGGGATAACGAGATGCTAAGGGAGTTCGTACCTTAATTCCAAATGGAATGCATGGAGTTACCACCAGTCACTGATGATTGGGCAGTTCTGGCTTTCACCCAAGGATTAAATGAACGGAGTTTGATAGTATTACGCCAGTTGAAATAGAATTTGATCAAGTACCTAGCTGTGACTTGGCAGATGTTCATAACCAGTATCAATCGAAGATTAAGGTCGAGGACGACCAATTGGGAGCCCCCTCGGGTTCAGTACACCCAAACCGATCGACATGTAAAAAATAGAGAGATGGTGATAGAGAATCAAGGTTGAATAAAGATCGGTACCAGCCATATATTGCAGATCGGAGGAATAACATTCCGGGATGCAATTCCGCCCGGAACGATCGAAGGAGTGACCGAGGGCAAAACTCTCGAGGACTTATGAGTAAAACCGGCTTCGAAAAATATGCAGATATCCAGAAAGCACATCGATTATCGGAGTACAATTTCAGCGTCGATGCATCTTGTATCGGCTATTGAAAGAATCAAAGATACTAGGTGGTCCAGACCGATACAAACCGATCCTTCTCAAAGGAACCCAAATTTAATGTGTAAGTATCATGGCACACATGGCCATAGAACCTAAGATTGTAGGAAGTTGAGGGAGGAGGTAGCTCGATTATTCAATGAAGGTCATCTTCGAGAGTTCCTCAGTGATTGAGCTAAAAATCACTTCAGAGAAAGAGACGCCAACAGAAAGAACGAGCAAGAAGAACCTCAGCATGTTATCCACATGATCGTCGACGGGGTCGACATCCCACAAGGGCCTATATTCAAACGCACTAAGGTATCAATCACCAGAGAGAAACGGACTCGAGACTATGTACCTGAAGACACTTTATCATTTAATAAGAGAAAGGCATTTGTCAGTCGCACAACGACGCCCTGGTAATTTCCATTTTATTAAATAAAGTTCAAGTTAAGCCTATTTTAGTAAATCCAGGTAGTTCGCCAAACATCATCAGATCGAAGGTCGTAAAGCAGCTCGGCCTGCAGGACCAAAGTCGCTCGATTCACATTAGACGAAGACTGTTATGACCCCAAATCCTACCAGACTGTCATTCCTAAACGGCTTCAACATGGCTAGTGAAATAACGAAAGGGGAGATAATCCTACCAGTAAATGTGGCTGGAACTATCCAAGATACGAAACTCCCTGTCATCGAAGGCGACATGAGATATAATGCACTTCTTGGAAGGCCTTGGATTCATAACATGAGAGCAGTGACATCGACCCTTCACCAAATGATGAAGTTCCCGATAACGGATGGTGTGAAAATGTTTTACAGGGAACAACATGTCGCAAAAGAAATGTTTGCGGTCGACGAGGTGACGTCGATATCAACACCTTCGACTTCAGAAAAATCGAGCGCCAAAGATAAGCAGATGGCCAAATAGCAATAACCATCCCCAGCCCCGACCGAATCGAATAAACAAGTAGTGGAAGAAGAAGAAAAGGATTTTCTAACTCCTCGAACTTTTGTTGTTTCCGAAGAGTCAGATGCAACCACGTCTACGGTCGAGCAGATGGAACAGGTGATACTAATCGAGTACTTGCCCGAACGAAAGGTATACCTTGGAACGGGGTTGACCCCCGAACTCAGGAAAAAACTCATTCAATTTCTTGTTGATAACATGGAATGTTTTGCATGGTCCCATTTAGACATGACAGGAATCCCATCAGAGATAACAACTCATCGGCTGAGCCTGGATCACAAGTTCAAACCGATAAAGTAAAAGAGAAGACCCCAGTCCGAGGTAAAGCATGATTTCATAAAGGACAAGGTAACCAAACTTCTCAAAATAGGATCCATTCGGGAAGTAAAATATCCCGAATGGTTAGCTAATGTAGTCGTAGTCCCCAAAAGGGGGGACAAACTCAGAATGTGTGTAGAATATAAGGACTTGAGCAAAGCATGTCCGAAAGACTCTTTTCCATTGCCTAACATCGATCGCATGATCGATGCCACGGCCGGCCACGAGATCCTTACCTTTCTCGATGCCTATTCTAGGTACAATCAAATCCAGATGGACCCAGAAGACCAAGAAAATACTTCTTTTATCACTAAGTATAGAACTTATTATTATAATGTAAAGCCCTTCGGGCTAAAAAATGTAGGAGCTACATACCAATGCCTAGTTAACAAAATATTCGAAGAACAGATAGGTAGATCAATGGAGGTTTACATTGATAATATGTTAGTTAAGTCCCTGCGTTCAGAGTACCATTTGACTCATTTGCAGGAAACATTCGAAATCTTGAGGAAGTACAACATGAAGCTTAACCCCAAAAAATATGCTTTCGGGGTCAACTCGGGCAAATTCCTCGGCTTCATGGTATCGAATCGAGGAATCAAAATCAACCCCAATAAGATTAAGGCCATCGAGGATATCACCGTCGTAGACAGTGTGAAAGTCGTACAAAGGCTAACCAGACAAATAGCTGCCTTGGGTCGAATCATTTCGAGGTCATCAGATCGGAGCCACATACTCTTTTCCTTACTCAAAAAGAAAAATGATTTTGCATGGACCCCGGAATGTCAACAAGCATTGGAGGAATTGAAGTGATACTTATCAATCCCACCTCGGCTCTACACTCCGAAGACAGATGAGAAGTTGTACCTGTACTTGGTAGTGTCCGGGATAGTGGTAAGTGGTGTACTAGTTCGAGAAGAGAAAGTTACCCAATTTCCTGTTTATTACGTAAGTCGGACCTTAAGAGATGTTGAAACTCGATATCCACACTTAGAGAAACTGGTACTTGCATTAATAAGGGCATATAGAAAATTAAAGCCATATTTCCAGTGTCACCCCATATGTGTGATAACCACTTATCCACTCCAATATATTTTGCACAAGCCTGAGTTATTGGGCCGATTGGCCAAATGGGCTGTCGAACTTCGCGGGTACGATATCGAATATCAACCCCTAATGGCCATTAAGTCTCAAATTTTAGCAGACTTTGTGGTCGATTTTACGCCAATCCTCGTACCTGAAGTGGAAAAAGGAACTTTTATTAAAATCGGGTACATCTTCGGGGGTATGGACCCTCTTCACGGACGGTGCCTAGAATGTGAAAGGGTCGGGGCTTGGCATTATTTTAAAATCGCCCACGGGCAATATTACTAGGCAATCCATTAAAACTGCCAAATTGACTAACAACGAGACCGAGTATGAGGCGATGATTGCAGGTCTTGAGCTAGCTAAAAGCTTGGAAGCGGAAGTCATCGAAGCTAAATGTGACTCCCTACTGGTAGTTAAGCAGGTAAACGGAACCTTCGAAGCTCGAGAGGATATGATGCAAAGGTACTTAGACAAATTGCACGTAACCTTGTACCGCTTTAAATAGTAGACTCTACTGCATATACCTCGAGAACAAAACACTGAGGCCAATGCACTTGCAAATTTGGGGTCATCGGTCGAAGAAGGTGAGATCATCTCGGGGACTGTCGTCTAACTCTTGAGATTTGTGATCGAGGAAGGACATGCTGAAATTTATACTACGAGATTAACCTGGGACTGGAGAAACAAATACATCGAGTACTTGAAGAACGGGAAGCTACCGTTGGATACCAAAGAATTGAGGGCCTTACGGACTAAAGCCGCTCGATTCACATTAGACGAAGACAGTCACGACCCCAAATCCTAAGCCGGTCATGATAGCGCCTATCATGGAACTAGGCTAGCCAACAATCACATATTGACATAATATTTTCATAATTTCCAAAATTTGTTTCCAACATTTCATAAGCACTTTAAATTTCTGAATTTTAAGCAAAACCCAACGAAATAAATAGTCTAACCACTACCCCCAAAACCCGGAGTCAACACGTCATGAGCATCTACGAGTACCAAATAACTCTATTGTCATAATACATCGAGTCTAAGAACGAGGAACTAAATACAAAACAATAAAAAGGGAAAAGAGAAAGTTGTGGATGCTAAACAGCTACCTCAAAATCCCAACTCCGTCTCCACAAGAAGGAAGAAAACTAGCGCTCGGTACCAGCACATGTATCTGCACACATGGGTACATGGAGTAATGTGAGTACGCCAACTCAGTAGTAATGAAAGTAAACAATGCCTAAGGCTATGAAACAAGTAAAACAGTCATAAATGCACAATAACTGTGATCTTGCTTCCAGAAACAAAGATAAGTATAATATAGCCTTTACAAATCCTCATTTAGTGAAATATCTTTGAATATATCCTCGTCACTGTTACCATGGAAATCATAAATAGTTCAATGTGAGTAACAGAGTCAAAATTCATGAACAATTTCTTTCAAGTAAAAACAGATGTAATAAACTGCCCCTCGGGCGTATAACCACTCAACATCAGTCACTCAGCATGCCTCACAATCACTCACTATCAGCCCCTCGGGCTACCTCACAGTCACTCATGCCTCCCAATCTCTCATCACTCGGCGCTCGCACGCGACACTCGCACTCAGTAGGTACATGCGCTCACTGGGGGGTGTACAGACTCCGGAGGGGCTCCTACAGCCCAAGCGCTAATATCAAGCCATCTCGTGGCATAAATCACTCAGGATCTCGGCCTCTCACATCTCATAATAATGTAATATGTTGCGGCATGCAACCTGATCCATAACATCCTCACAATGTTGGCATTCGGCTCACTCAATCAAAAACTCTCAAAAAGCCACTCGGGCTATCAACAAATGGGGTACTCAACCCAAAACAATATTTACATCACAAAATAGTGTAAATAAGTCTGAGTTTCGAAAATAATTTAACATGGAATGACTGAGTGTAAATCATAAACAATATAGTGAGAAATATCAGAAAGTAGCCCCCAAGGGGTCTAAACAGGTCGGCACAAGGCCCCAAACATGACTTACAGCCCAAATATAACTATAGTTTGAAAACACGATTTAACATATGATTTAAAAGTAAATACGCAACTCAATAGTTGCCACGGGAAGGACCAAGTACAAATCCCCAATCAGTCCACGCAACACACTCGTCATCCAGCATGTGCGTCATACCAAAATAGTGAGAAAATACTAAGTCCGGGGTTTCATACCATCATGACAAGATTTACAGTCATTACTTACCTCAAACCGGCCCAAATACTAATTCACGATACTCTTTCCCCTTGAATCGGCTCCCAAATGCTCCAAATATAT
The DNA here is from genome assembly GCA_005239525.1 of Nicotiana knightiana. Taxonomy (NCBI): domain Eukaryota; kingdom Viridiplantae; phylum Streptophyta; class Magnoliopsida; order Solanales; family Solanaceae; genus Nicotiana; species Nicotiana knightiana. Next base: position 7,439 of record ML394065.1, on the reverse strand, counting down.
TCAAAACCAGATTAATAACACCAAAATATGCTAGGGAGACGAAACCCATTCAAAAATTATGACAATTAGGCACAAATCCCGAAATTGTCCAAACCCGACCCCGGGGCCCACGTCTCAAAATTCGATAAAAATCACAAAGTCGGAATCCTTACCCTCCCACGATTCTATACATACCAAGAACATCAAAATTGGACCACAATTTCCCCCTTCAATTACTCATTCCAAGCCCTAACCCCCAATTTACATACTGATTTTTCCCTTAATTTCACCCTATTTCAGTCCAAAGATCACATGGAAACAAGTTTTAGGTTCAGCTATATTTTTCCAACTTCAAAGTCCCCGAGGGCCATCTGAAATCAACTCGAGCCCCTCGGGACCCTAACCAAAAATACAAACAAGTCATAAATGATTACCCGGACTTAATCGAATTCCTGGAACACCCAAAATAACATCAAAACTCCAATTCAACCCATGATTCAAGCCTAAGATTTCCTAAACTTCCAAAAATCACCAACGATGCCGAAACCATCCAAAACACGCCCGAATGACATGAAAATTTACACACACATCCAAAATGACACTACGAACCTGTCCCAACTTCCAGAATTTCATTCCAACCCCGATAGCTAATTTTTCACTGCCGATCGGAAATTGTCAAAAACTAAATTTCGCCAATTCAAGCCTAATTCTAATCCGGACTTCCTAATGATATTCTGAACACACTCCTAAGTCTCAAATCAGCTAACGAAGCTATCCGAGCCACCAAACCCTCATTCCGAGTTCGTTTACCTAATAATCAACCTCCGGTTGACTTTTCTAACCATAAGGCCAACTTAAGAGACTAAGTGCCTCAGTTCTCACCACGACCACTCCGAACCCGAACCAACAAACCCAACACATCATAATTAGGTTAACTAGCACATAACAAAGCTGAAACAGGGGAAACAGGGCTAATCTCACAGAACGATCGGCCGGGTCGTTACATTTTCCCTCTCTTAAACAGACGTTCATCCTCGAACGGGTCTAGAAGCATACCTGGAGTCTCAAATAAGTGAGGGTATCTTCTCCGCATCTCCCGCTCGGTCTCCCAGGTGGCATCTTCCACCAACTGTCCTCTCTACTGAACCTATATCCTTAGATCTCAACTTTCTGACCTGACAACCCAAAATAGCCACTGGCTCTACCTCATATGACATATCACCCTCGAGCTGAACCGTGCTGAAGTCTAAAATATGAGACGGGTCACCAACATACTTCCGGAGCATCGAAACATGGAACACCGGATGAATACGCGATAAGTTGGGTGGCAAGGCAAGTCCATAAGCCACCCCTCCAATCCTCTGAAGCACCTCAAACGGCCCAGTGAACCGAGGACTCAGTTTTCCCCTCTTCCCAAACCTCATAACACCTTTCATGGGTGACACCTTCAGCAATACCTTCTCTCCCTCCATGAAAGACACATCCCGGGTCTTCCGGTCCGCATAACTCTTCTGCCTAGACTGCGTCGTGCGAAGCCGCTCCTGAGGTGGTTCAGAGTGAATTCCAACCCCTCAGCCTCGTTGGAGAAAAAGTGCAACATGATCACTATACGCCAAAGTAAAGGGTGGATCTGACCGAGACTTCGTACTTTCTGCAGAAGTCGAAATCACGGGGTCGACGGGACCCAGTGTGAAGGGGTAAGTTTAAACACTTAAGAAACCCTTCATGTGTATGGTGATGCTCTTTTCAGGTGCAGGAATGTGCGCCACTACTTCAGAGCCCCATTTGCAGTCCTTTTTCATGGCCTCGATGTGGCTCTTCGTAATCGAACACATATACATCGACACATGTTTGCATCGGCCCGGTACTGATGAGCGGTTTTTAACTTTGAAGTCGAATTTCAGAACGCTTAGGCCCGGAACATACTCGTGGGGGCCGACTCCACCGGTGTTTTATCACTAGCTGACTGGGAGGAGGAAGATGAAGCTTTTTGTTTTTGCGGCATAGTTTTGGAAGTTTTTCCATTTGTGTATGCGAAGAAAGTAGAAGAAAGGTGTAAGAATGGTGGCTCCGGTAAGAACAACAGTGACGTAACTGGCGGCGATAAAAGGGAAGTAAGAAGGATTAGAGAGTTGAGAGTTTTTAATCAAAGCAAAGTAAAGTTTGAATCAACAAAAGAGGTGGTATTTATAGGATTGTGGCGACGGTTCGATGGCACTAGTGGCCGACCAACGATTGGCATGCATTGATGATTTGGGGAACCGAACCGACGAGACGTTTCGATCATATCTACCGCTTATGTCACGAAGACGACGTCATGATCGAGATGCAAGGGAATCGAGGTTCAAGTTATTTCTTATCATGTCGATAACTTGCAACGACACTAGTTTGATTTATTTTAATCGTTCAATTTATTTATTTGCTTCATCATTTATCAATTGGTATTGAATCAGATCATGTATCCTTATAACCACATTACAAGTTTAATTATTACTCGTATTTCGAGGTAAACACTCCCATTTGTAAAAAAAGAGATGAGGTCATAAAACTATAAGCAAGTTTGTAACTAGTCACAAAACCATTTGACCCCAATCTATATATACTAATCCGTCTGATCCGTAATAAGTGATCAATTTGTCTTGGTTCAAAATAAGTGTCCATTCATATAATCAAGAAAAAATTTAATTTATTTTTCTAAAATTACTCTTATGTACATATCTCTAAAAATTCTTTTACTCCTCACATTAAATTATGCTGCAATATTTAATTAAGGGTAGTTTAGTCACATTAACTATTTTCGTCTATAATTTAGTATTTCCTTAATGGGTCAAGGCAAATTGGTCACTTATTATGGACCAGAGGGAGTATGAGGCAACACCGACGAAATCGGAAAAGGTTAATTTCATTACACCTTCCGGTCCAAAATAAGTGATTTTTTGGTTGTTTTCACACATATTAAGAGATTCACCTTTTAACATTAATTAGCAATAAAATTGATCATATTGACCTTTCACATAAATATTTCAAGGGCAACATAGAAAAAAAATAATTTATTTATTTTTGAAATCTGAATAAATCAATTATTTTGTATCATAAAAAAATTAAAAAAATTATTTATTGTGGGGGGAGAGAGTAACTTTATGTCATAAATTTAAAAGAAATGAAGAAAGTGGGGGATTCGGGACAGACTCCTCGAGAAAAGTAGTTAACCAAGTGCATACTATAGTTAAAGACTTTCTTGATTTCATAAATTTTCTAAGAGTTTATTACTCAATTACGTAAATACATGTCACGAGATCCAAAAAACAAAGAAATAAATAATTGAAAGGGCAATCCAGTAACTTAACATCATGTCCTCGCTATAAATATACACCATCCATCCCCAATTCCTCTCAGGCCCCGCTCGATTAGTCTCTCTTACACTGTCACGCGCTAAGAATTCAATTCTCTTTTCATTTTTCTGGTGAAAACATGGCGACTCGGCAAGTTATCGAAAACCAACGGGAAAATGCTGAAGTGTACACCGATCCAGTGATGTGCAAGCAGAAATCGCTTGAACTTCTAAAGGAAATCAACATGCCAAATGGTCTACTCCCTCTAGATGACATCGTAGAGGTGGGCCGCAACAAAGAAACCGGGTTCGTTTGGCTGAAACAAAAGAAGGCGAAAGAGCACAAGTTTAAGAAGATCGGTAAGCTCGTCTGGTACGACACTGAGGTGACGGCGATCGTTGAGGATCGTCGGATGAAGAAGCTCACTGGTGTTAAAAGCAAGGAGCTTCTCATCTGGGTTACCCTTTCTGATATTTCAATTCAGGACCCGGAGTTTAAGAAAATTACCTTTGCTACCCCTGCCGGACTTTCTAGGGCTTATCCTGTGTCTGCTTTCGAGGAAGAGGAGGTGGAGGAGGTGAAGAATTGAATTGGTGGAGGTTTCAGGGGTATTCTGGGGAATTAATAATTTCGAATATGTGTTCCTTCCTTGTTGTTTTTTTATTTTATTTAAATTACTGTCTTATGTAACCGTAACTTAAAATGTGAAAGTGGAACTAAAGTTTTTTTTTACAATAATTTGTGAATATTACCGTAACAATCAAAAGTTTGTACATACTAAAGGCATCTAGTATAAGTCAACAGTAATACTAGACCCAAAAAAAAAAAAAAAAAAAA
>ML394060.1:0-24368 GCA_005239525.1 Nicotiana knightiana | reverse complement strand
AGAAAAAATCTTATATTCTAAGAATGTGAATATTTTTGTTGTTTTTAATTTTCTTAAATAGAATCTATTAAGAGTAAGATAAAAATTTAACATATTAAGATTAGATATAACCTTAATATTTATAGCAAAATAGTATAGAATTTGGGTGTGGTCAAAAAATAGTTGTTCACACAGACTAAATACGAATACTATTAAAAATCATAATTAAATCGAACCACGAACTAAATATATATATAACTATGAAACTACTCCAGGGTCTGGTGTCACAATTCACGAACTACTAAAGAATACTATAAATAAATGGGCTGAAAGAAATAATGTATCGGTTTTGAATGAAATAAAATAATATCTAAGTGAATAGGAGAAGACTCCAGGAGTCTGCGTATGCCAGCAGATCTACCTCGTGTCTCCAGAAAAAAAAAACACAACTACTGATATCTCCTAACTCTGGTCAGTACTTAGATCTTCACAAAAGAGTGCATAGTGTAGTATCCGTACAACCGACCCCATGTACTGAGTAAGTGCCGAGCTTAACCTCGGCGAAGTAGTGACGAGGCTAGGACAAGACAACACATAAGACCTAGACATCGAAAACATGCTAACAGGAAATAATAGCAATTAAAGAATGTAAATAGTAATTAATGGGAAGGGAGCATGCGATAGGAAATTTTCAACATAAGGATGGGGAGGCAATAAGGCAAACACAGATAGTGATCAACAATAATTTTAGCAATTAAAGATAGAAAGTAAACTTGCATGGCACCACTCTTCGTGCTTTTACTCTCAGCCTCACCAAATAATAAATAGAATACACGGCATCACCCTTCGTGCTTTTACTCTCATCCTCACCAGATTATAATTAAGAATTTCACGGCATCACCCTTCGTGCTTTACTCTCTTCTTCACCTTATAAATAAATCATGCACGGCATCACCTTTCGTGCTTTTCACTCTTCCTCACAATATAATTAAGTCATGCATGCAACCACCCTTAGTGCTTTACACTCTTCCTCACAATCTCATCAAATCATCAACAACATAAAAGGGGATTTCACGGGAAACAGTACATCATAATTTCTATCACCATTTAATATTTCGATCTCAACTCAATGTTCGCAAAGGAATTTCACAAGAAATCAATATTTTATCATGGCTACTATCATCATTTATCATTTCAATCTCAACTCAATGTTCTCAATATTTCACTAACAACAATAATCATAGATGATAGGCTTTAAGACAACCAGAATAACAAGAAATAAATTTACTCGCATGGTATGACCTGACCACAACGTATAGGTACTCATCACCTCATCTATACATTGGATTTAACAAAAAAAACAGGTAACAAGTAGTCATACAATACCTATTCCCTCAAGTTAAGGTTAGACACAACACTTACCTCAATTCTGCCGGCCACTCACTGCTCAATTTCGCTTTACCTTTCGAATTCACCTCCAACACACTCGAATCTAATCATAATTAGTTTAATATCATTAATTAATGCTAAAGGAACCAACTTTACTGTAAATTTATGGTTTTCCTAAGTTTTCTCAAAAAAGTTAAAACCTGACCCGGGGCCCGCTTGGTCCAAACTCGGGATTCGGACCAAATTACATTTACCCATTCACCCCCAAACCCGAATATGCAATTAGCTTCAAAATCCGATCCCAATTCGAGGTCAAAATTTGATTTTTTACAAAATTTCCTAATTCTACCCAAACCCTCAAATTTTACCATGAAAATTCTTGATTTTTGACTGAAAGGTGATGAAAATTATTGGGTAATTGAAAGATATAAATTTAGAATTGTTTACCAGACTTTGGGGATGAATTTGTGTGAAGAAAATCTCCTCTAGGTCTTCTTAGTTAAAAAAATATGAAGAAAAGGGGTTGGAGTTCTAGTTAAGTGAACCCACTGCCCGGGCCTTGCACCTGCGGTGCTTGGGCCGCATCTGTGCATCCGCAGGTGCGGATAGTGGGCCGCTTCGGCAAACTGGGACTTGGCCCTTAGGGCCGCATCTGCGGACGGGTTTCCGCTTCTGCGGTCCCGCTCTTGTGATTAATATTTTACATCTGCAGAACAAGGAACAGTTGGCCAAAGTCACACCCGCGGGCAGGCACTCGCACCTGCCGCTCAAGGCTCGCAGGTGCGGGCACACCAGAAATGGTGCACTAGCAGATTTTTTTTTCAAGTTTAAAAATATCCCGAAGCCTACCCGAAACTCACCCGAGCCCTCGGAGCTCTAAACAATACATGCACGCAAGTCTAAAAACATAATACAGACTTGCTCATGCGATAAAATCATGAAAATAATGTGTAAAACTATGAATTAAACCTCAAAACTCATCATTTTTCTCAAGAACACTTAAAGTTCAGTATTTCTCAACTGGACATCCGAATCACGTCAAATAAACTCCGATTGTCACCAAATTTCACAGATAGTATTCAAATACTATAACAAATCTATACCGGGCTCAGGAACAAAAATACGGAAATGATACCAACAGTTTCAAAACAATTTCTTTCAAAAATTGATTTCTAAGGCTTGGGACCTCGAAATTCAATTCCTGGCATACGCCTAGGTCTCTATTTTACTGAGGACCTCTCGGTATCGTCGGAACACAGATCCGGGTCTGTTTACTCAAAATGTTGACTCAAGTCAACTAAAACCAAACTCTAAATTCAAAAAATTACTATTTCTCGTATTTTCATATAAAAGCTTTCCGATTTCACGCCCGGACTGCGCGCAAATTGAGGTAATTAAAATTAGTCTTTTATAGCTAATAAGCCAAGAACAGAGTCGTAATTCATAAAATGACCCCTTGGGTCATCACAATCTCCACCTCTAAAACAAACATTCGTCCTCGAACGAACATAGAAAATTACCTAAATTGGCGAACAAGTGTTGATATTTACCCTGCATGTTTGATTCGGACTCCCAAGTAGCTTCCTCAACAGGCTGACCCCTCCACTGCACTCGAACTGAAGGGTAACTCTTTGATCTCAACTGATGGATTTGCCGGTCTAGAATGGCTACCGAATCCTCCTCATAGGTCAAATCTTTGTCCAATTAGACAGAGCTGAAATCTAACACGTGGGACGGGTCACCATGATATTTCCGGAGCATAGATATATGAAATACTAGATGAACGAAAGATAACCCTGGAGGAAACGAAAGTCTATAAGCTACCTCCCCCACTCTATCAAGAATCTCAAATGACATGATATACCTAGGGCTCAACTTGCCCTTCTTTCCAAATCTCATGTCACCCTTCATGGGTGATACACAAAGCAATACTCTCTCTCCAACAATGAATTCCACATCACGAACCTTACGTTCAACATAACTCTTTTTCCTGGACTGAGCTGCACGAAGCCAATCTTGTATAATCTTGACCTTATCTAAGGCCTCTTGAACTAAGTCCTTGCCCAATAGCCGAGCCTCTCCCGGCTCAAACTATCCAACTGGAGATCTACACCCCCTACCATATAATGCCTCATAAGGAGACATCTGAATGCTCGACTGGTAACTATTATTATAAGCAAACTCCGCTAATGGCAAGAAATGATCCCAAGAACCTCCAAAGTCAATAACACAAGCACGTAGCATATCCTCTAAAATCATAATAGTACGCTCGAACTTCCCATTTGTTTGAGGATGAAATGCGGTGCCCAGCTCAAGTCGGGTACCCAACTCACGCTAAACTGCCCTCCAAAAGTTCAAGGTAAACTGCGTACCTCGATAAGAAATGATAGATACAGGCACACCATGAAGGCGAACAATCTCTCGACTATAAACCTCTGCCAACCGCTCCTAAGTGTAAGTACTTGCCACTGGAATGAAAATGTGCTGATTTAGTAAGCATATCCACAATAACCCAAACATCCTCGAACTTCTTTTGAGTCCGTGGGAGTCCAACAACGAAGTCCATAGTGATACGCTCCCACTTCCACTCAGGAATCTCTATCTACTGAAGTAAACCGCCGGGTCTCTGATGCTCATATTTCAACTGTTGGAAATTTAAACAACGAGCCACACAAGCAACAATATCCTTTCTCATCCTTCTCCACCAATAGTTATGTCGCATGTGCTGGTACATATTGGCAGCACCTGGGTGAATATAATACTTAGAACTATGAGCCTCCTCAAGGATCAACTCACGAAGGCCGTCAACGTTAGGCACACATATACGACCCTGCATCATCAAAACACCGTCATCTCCAACTATAACTTTCTTGGAACCATTGTGCCGAACCGTGTCCCTAAGGACCATCAAATGCGGGTCATCATCCTGCCGATCTCTGATACGCTCGAGTAAGGAAGACCGAGAAACTGTACAAGCTCGAACATGGCTTGGCGAAATATCCAACCTCACGAACTAATTAGCCAACGTCTGAATGTCTGAAGCTAACGATCTCTCACTAACTGGAATATATGCAAGGCTGTCCATACTTACTGCTTTTCTACTCAGTGCATCGGCCACCACATTGGCCTTTACCGGATGATACAATATAGTGACGTCATAATCTTTCAATAACTCTAACCATCTCCCCTGTCTCAAATAAAGATCATTTTGCTTGAACAAGTACTGGAGGCTACGATGATCCGTGTAAACCTCACATGGCACGCCATAAAGATAGTGCCTCCATATTTTCAATGCATGAACAATGGCTGCCAACTCTAAGTCATGGACAGGCTAATTCTTCTCATGAATTTTTAACTGTCGAGATGCATATGCTATCACCCTGCCCTCTTGCATCAATACCTCTCCCTCATAATATACCGTGAAAGATCCTGAACCTGATGGTAACACTAATACCAGTGCTGAAGTCAAGGCTTTCTTGAGCTTCTGGAAGCTCACCTCACACTTATCCGACCATTTAAATGGGGCACCCTTTTGAGTCAATCTTATCATCGGGGCTACTATAGACAAGAACCCAACCACAAAACAACGGTAATATCCTGCCAAACCTAAGAAGCTCTCGATTTCCGTGGCTGAAGTGGGTCTAGGCCAGTTCTTGACTGCCTCTATTTTCTTAGAATCTACCTGAATACCCTCTGCTGATACGACATGACCCAAAAAAGCTATTGAGTCTAACCGGAACTCACACTTTGAAAATTTTGCATACAACTTATTATCCATCAAATTCTGGAGTGCTATACGGAGGTGTTGTTCATGCTCCTCCCGAATGCGGGAGTATATAAGAATATCATCAATGAACACAATTACGAAGAAATCCAGATAAGGCTTGAAAACTCGATTCATCAAATCAATAAAGGCTGCTGGGGCATTAGTCAAGCCAAAAAACATCACCAAAAATTCATAGTGCCCATACCTTGTCCGGAAGGCTATTTGGGAACATCGGATGCCCTAATCTTCATATGGTGGTAGCCCGACCTCAGATCAATTTTTGAAAACACACTGGCACCCTGAAGCTGATCAAATAAATCATCAATTCTTGGTAATGGTTACTTATTTTTCATAGTAACTTTATTCAACTGCCGGTAATCTATTCACATTCTCATCGATCTATCCTTCTTCTTTACAAACAAAACTGGTGCACCCCAGGGCGAGACACTAGGCCTGACGAAACCTTGATCAAGCACGTCTTGCAAGTGTTCTTTCAATTCTGGTGGGGCCATCCGGTATGGAGGAATAGAAATGGGCTGAGTTCCCGGAGCAACATCAATAGAAAAATCGATATCCCTGTCGGGTGGCATTCCCGACAGGTCTGCAGGAAACACTTCAGGAAATTCCCGAAAAATGGGCACTGAATCTATTGAAGAAATCTCGGCATCAGAATCACGAACAAACATTCCTTCTCAACCATGTGACGAGCCTTGGCATAAGAAATCACCCTGCTGGGAAAATGACTAGGAGTCCTTTTCCATTCTAACTGAGGCAATCCTTGCAAAGCTAAAGTAATTGTCTTGGCATGACAGTCCAAGATGGAATAATAAGGTGACAACCAATCCATGCCCAATATGACATAAAAATCGATCATTTCAAGAAGCAACAGGTCTACACTAGTTTCAAGACCCTCAATAATGACTACGCACGGCGTAGACACATAAATAGCCTCCCCCATCGGCGTAGACACATAAATAGGGGCACAACAAAATACGAGGCAAAGTAGGATGAAACATAAGAGTAAGTAGATCCCAAATCAAACAAAATTTAGGCATTTCTATTCCCACTTGAAATGATACCTGTAATGACAGCATCAGAGGACTTCGCCTCGGGTCTAGCTAGAAATGCATATAATCGGGGCTGGGCTCCATCACCCTGACCATGTCTCTGGGAGGACCTCTGATGAGTGGAACTCCACCTATAGCGGGCTAGCCTCCACCCCTAGCGGCCTGACCTCCACATCTAACATCTGTCCTCTACCTCTGGCTGCATGACCCCTACCTCTGGTTGGCTGGGCAGGCAGTGCTGGATCTATAGCACGGGAATTCTGATACTGAGAATTATCCGACGCGTGAGGACAATATCCGACAATGTGCCTCGGGTCACCACAAGTGTAACAAGACCTCGGCTGCTGAGACTACTGACAGTTAAGCTGACCTTGTCGGCCAGTATAACCACCCTGAACACTATGGAGAGGAGGTGCATTGATAAGATCTGATGGTGCACTATAGACTGGCTGAGTAGAATGAGGCATAAAGGAACCACGACCACCTGAGGTACCATGTGAAGCCTGAAGTGCTGAATGGAATGGCCTGGAATAATGGCCTCTGGTGAAACTAACCCCGCCTCCAGATGAGGCACCACTGAAACCACCGGAATGGCGAGGTCTCTTGTCTAATCCCTGACCTCCCATCCTAAGAACCGACTCAACTCTCCTAGCCACATTAGCTGCATCCTGAAAGAAATCTCGGTACCTATCTCCTTGGCCATCTGCAACCTGATGGGCTGAGTAAGGCCCTTAATAAATCGTCTGACCCTCTATCTCTGTGTAGGAAACAAAAGAATAGCATGTTTAGCCAAATCCACAAAATGATTCTCATACTGGGTCATAATCATGATGCCCTGCTGAAGTCGCTCAAATTGAGAACGTTTCTCCTCTCGAGTAGTACCAGGCAAGAAATTCTCCATAAAGAGATGAGAAAACTGATCCCAATTCAAGGCAGGCGATGCAACTGGTCTAGTCAACAAATAGTCCCTCCATCATTTCTTGGCGGAACTAGTCATCTGAAATGCAGCGAAGAACATGGAACCTCATGACAGCTGTCCAGATATTCCTGAGGATCCTCTGAAGTCTCACCACTGAAATGAACAGGGAATAACTTAATGAACTTGTCCAATCTCCACAAAGCATCGGTGGACATAGTTGTCCCATCAACGGGAGGCACTGGAGCAACTCGCTGAATTACCCTAACTGGATTGGCTACTGGGGTCTGAATCTGAGGAGTAGTCTGAACAGGAGTATGGGTAGCAGGAGTCTGGACCCTTCCTCTAGCCTGAGATGCGGCTGCTATAACGGGGAATATGCCAGTTTGGGCCACACTCTCCATAATACCCACTAAACGGACCAAAGCGTCCTAAAGTACCGGGGTGGAAATAAACCCCTCTAAAACCTAAGCTGGTCCTGCTGGAATCCCCTCATTAATCTCTATCTGGGGTTCCACAGCTGGGGTTTCTGCCTGAGCAATGGGCTCAGTCCTGCCCCTGCCTCGACCCCTAACGCGGCCTCGGTCTTTGCCCCTAGTAGGAGTTGCTGCTGCTGGAGGACCGGAGTGTTGGTCAGCGTAAGAGGAAGCACGTGTTCTTGCCATCCGCGAGAGAATAGAAGAGTTCAACCAATATTTGAGATGCCAAGAATTGCACGACAGAGTAGAAATAAAAATGGAGTTGTTTCCTAACTCGATAGCCTCTGAGAGAAAAGTACAGACGTCTCCGTACCGATCCTTCAGACTCTATTAAGCTTGTTCGTGAATTGTGAGACTCATGCAATCTAGTGCTCTGATACCAACTTGTCACGACCCAAATTCCCAAACCACGGGATCGTGATGTTGCCTAACACAATACCTGCTAGGCAAGCCGATGTTAGGAATTTACTAACCATTTTCTTCTAAAGTTACTTAACCATAATAGAACGATTCAGACTAAATACGAATACTAATAAATATCATAATTAAACTGAACCACAAACTAAATATATATAACTATGAAACTACCCCAGGGTCTGGTGTCACAATTCAGGAACTACTAAAGAATACTACAAATAAATGGGCTGAAAGAAATAATGTATATGTTTCGAATGAAATAAAACAGTATCTAACTGAATAGGAGAAGACTCCAGGAGTCTGGGTACGCCAGTAGATCTACCTCGTGTCTCCGAACAAAAAAATGCGCAACTACTAATATCTCCTAACTCTAGTCAGTACCTGGATCTGTACAAAAGAGTGTAGAGCGTAGTATCAGTACAACCAACCCCATGTACTGAGAAAGTGCCGAGCCTAACCTCGGCGAAGTAGTAACGAGGCTAGGACAAGACACCACATAAAACATGGACATCAAAAACATGCTAACAGGAATTAGTAGCAATTAAAGAATGTAAACAGTAATTAATGGGAAGGGAGCATGCGATAGGAAATTTTAAACACAAGGGATGAGGAGGCAATAAGGCAAACACAAATAGTGATCAACAATAATTTTAGCAATTAAAGATAGAAAGTAAACTTGGACGGCATCACCCTTCGTGCTTTTACTCTCAGCCTCACCAGATTATAATCAAGAATTGCACGGCATCACCCTTTATGCTTTAATCTCTTCCTCACCTTATAAATAAATCATGCACGGTATCACCCTTCGTGCTTTTATGTCACGACCCAATTTACCCTCCGAAAGGTATCGTGACGGCACCTAGCCTCTATGACTAGGTAAGCGTAAAATTTGCAAAAATGACAGAATCAATAAAATAAAGACAACAAAAGATTTCAAGTAGATGTAACATAGCTGCTCAGCATATACATTTATACTTCCCAAAACCCGGAATGTCACCATAGTCACAAGCTCTTTACTAAATGTAGCTCTATACAATGAAACAATGGAAAAATATACAAGTCTTCTATGCCTATACTAGATTACAAGGGGACTCGTGGGATTCTGCGGACGCGGCAGAGTTACCTTGCGGTCTCCTTGCTGCTGCTAGACGACTCCTAGACACTATACTGGGTGCAGGTACCTGAATATGCACATGGGGAAAACATGCACAGGAAAGGGCGTGAGTACTTCACATTCGGTACTCCGTAAGTGCCAAGCCTAACCCCAGTCAAGTAGTGATGAGGTCAGGTTGAGGCCTACTGAGTTTGTAACACAAGTCAATATAAAATTTAAAACAGTGAAAAATAAATAAGCAGTGATAAACAAGATTAACGAAAATGGAAAGATTTAATAACAAAAAGAGAGACATCGGCTCAGCATATCATATATCTCAACAGTAAATGTGCAATGCAGTACACGGGAAAAGCTCTCGGATCTCAGTCCGTAGTCCCAATTTAAATATGCTATGCAGTAGAGGGGGAAAGCTCCCGGATCTCTGTCTGTAGTCCCAATTTAACTATGCATTTCAGTACAGGGGGAAAGCTCCCGGATCTTGGTCCGTAGTCCCAATTTAAATATGAAATGCAGTACAGGGGGAAAGCTCCCGGATCTCGGTCCGTAGTCCCAATTTAAATATGCAAAGCAGAAGTAATTCAATTATGGCTTAATTAAACAGTCCAGGAAGAACAACAGGCAAGGATAGAGTAAAACTACCTAATCATGAGGTGACTAGTAGCAAATAAGAGGAAATCAAGTCAGAACAGGTAGGCATGCTTACTCTTAGGCTATCTACTCAATTAAGTTAGGAAACAGTAATATATGAATGAAAATGAGCGATTTCATGGGAATAAAAATGGGATTTTAGCAACAATGACCCGTGTAAGCACTCGTCACCACGCGTACACGACGTCCACATAATGAAATCAGTATAAAATGCCTAAGGGAAAGTCCCCAACAAAGAATTAGGTAAGCCACTTACCTGGACTGCACTAATCAACTCAATACGAAGCTCTTGCCACAAGTATTTGACTCCGGGTGGCCCAAATCTATTTAAATCGATTGCATGGTGTAAATATCACTTCAAGGGAACAAAATAGCTAATTATTTATAAGCTAATACGAGAAATTAGGAAATTTTCCCAAAAAGTTCCCTGGGCCCACGTCTCGGAATCGGGTAAAATTTATATTTCCTGAACACCCATTCGCTCATGAACCCACTCGAACAAGAATCAACAAATCCGACGTCTAAATCTCCCTAAATCCTCACATTTCTACTTGGGAAGATTTCATCCCATTTCCATGGTTTTCATCCAATATCCTTGATTAGATTGAGGAAAATGATAGATATTAATGATATATAAAGGGATTAAGGTTAGATAATGATACCTATGATCCTCCTCTTCAAATCCCACTGAAAATCGCCAAGTTTCGAGCTCACAATCAATTTTGGCATTATGAAATTCAAACCCTCGGATTTTTGGTATAAACTGCCCAGACATTTTGCACCTGCGACACTGGCATCGCACCTACGGTGCCGCTTTTGCGGAAACCCAATCGCAGGTGCGGAAGTTCATTAAGTGGCCTTCGGTCGTACCTGCGGCACCCCTTTCGCACCTGCATTCCCGCACCTGTGGAAATAGCATCACAGGTGCGGAAATTCCTTTAATGGCCTTGGGTCGCACCTGCGGCTCCCCCTTTGCACCTGCGTGTCTACACCTACGGAAATACCTTCGCAGATGCGAGACACCAGAACCTGAATGGTTCAGCTGTTCTGAATTTCACAAAACTCACCTCAACCAAACCTACTAACTGATCCTCGTACCTTGTTCAAACTTGGTCGAGCCTTAAAAACACATCTCATAACATCAAAATCATCAATTATGCATAGATTCAAGCCTAAGAACTTAGGAAATTTCTAGAATTCACATCCAACGCCGAAACACGTCTAAATTTATCCTAATGACCTCAAATTTTTCACACAGGTCATAAACGACATTACAGACCTGCTGTCACTTTCGGAAATCCATTTCGAGTCCCATATCAAAATTTCACAAAATTCAAACTTTCGCCAATTCAAGCCTAAATCCACAACTGACCTCAAAAACACATTCCAAGCATGCTTCTAACCCCGAAACCACCCAACGGAACTAACGGAGTTGAGGGAATTCCATTCCGGATCCGTCTTCACTCAGCTCTAGCTACGGCCAGATTTCTAAAGCTAAATTCCACATTTATGGAGTATGTGTCCAAAATCACCCCGGATTTCATCCCTCAACGCTCTGACAAGTTCCAATAACATAAATAGACATGGGAGAAATGGTAAATAGGGGATCGGGGCACTAATTCTTAAAATGACCAACCAGGTACATCCTTCCCCTCTTAAGAAACTCGTTCGTCCTCGAACAAGCAAAGAAACATACCTGGAGCTGGGAAAAGATGAGGGTACTGACTCCGCATATCCTGCTCGGTCTCCCAAGTCGCCTCCTCGACTAGCTGACCCCTCCACCGTACCTTTACTGATGCAATACCTTTGACCTAAGCTTTCTGACCTGTCAGTCCAGTATAGACACAGGCTCCTCAACATATGATATATCCTTGTCCAATTAGACTGAGCTGAAATCCAAGACATGAGTCGGGTCACCGTGATACTTCCGAAGCATGGAGACGTGGAACACGGGATGCACCCCTGCTAGGCTGGGAGGCAGGGCTAGCTCATTAAAAACCTCCCCAACACGTCATAACACCTCAAAAGGGCCAGTAAATCTCGGACTCATCTTTCCTTTCTTCCCGAACCTTATGACGCCCTTCATAGGCGATACCCGAAGCAAAACCCAATCACCAGCCATAAATGCCAAGTCACGAACCTTCCAGTCCGCATAGCTCTTCTGCCTGGACTGAGCTGTGCGAAGTCTCTCCTGAATCACCTTCACCTTGTCTAGGGCATCCTGAACCAAGTCTGTACCCAACAATCGGGCCTCGCCCGGCTCAAATCATCCCACAGGAGACCTGCACCGTACCATATAAAGCCTCATACGACGCTATCTGAATGCTAGACTGGTAGCTGTTGTTGTAAGCAAACTCTGCCAAGAGGCAAGTATCAATTCCATGACCCTCCAAAATCCATAACATCGGCACAGAGCATATCCTCAAGAATCTAAATCGTGCGCTCACTGCCCGTCCGTCTGAGGGTGAAAAGTTGTGCTCAACTCTACCCTGGTGCCTAACTCTTGCTGAAGGGCTCTCCAGAATCGTGAAGTGAACTATGTACCTCTGTCTGAAATGATAGATACTGGAATACCGTGGAGGCGAACAATCTCTCTGATATAAATCTCAGCCAACCTCTCCGATGAATATGTAGTCAGTATTGGAAGGAAATGGGCTGACTTGGTCAGCCGATCCACAATCACCCAAATAACATCATGCTTCCTCAAAGTCCGAGGAAGTACAACCACAAAGTCCATGGTGAATACGCTCCCACTTCCACTCTGGAAGCTCAATCTGCTGAAGTAACCCTCCCGGTCTCTGATGCTCACATTTGACTTGCTGACAGTTGAGACACTTGGCTACAAACTCTTCTATATCCTTCTTCATCCTTTGCCACCAATAGTGCTATCTCTAATCCTGGTACATATTCGCGGTACCCGAATGGATGGAATATCGAAAACTATGGGCCTCCTCAAGAGTCAACTCCCGAAGCCTATCTATGTTGGGCACACAGATACGGCCCTGCATCCTCATCGCCCCGTCATCTCCTATAGTCACATCTCTAGCATCACCCAGCCGGACTTTATGCTGAAGAACCAAAAGGCAGGGATCATCATTTTAGCGCTCTCTGATACGTGATGAAGGGAAGATCGAGCAACCACACAAGCTAATACCCGGCAAGGCTCAGAAAGATCCAATATCACGAACTGACTGGCTAAGGACTGAAAATCTAAGGCTAAAGGCCTCTCAGCTGCATGAAGGTATGCCAAACTCCCCAAACTTTCCGCCCGGCGACTCAAGGCGTCGGCCACCACATTGGCCTTCCCAGGGTGGTATAATATAGTGATTTCATAGTCCTTTAGCAACTCCAACCACCTATGATGGCGCAAAGTTAGATCCTTCTGCCTGAATATGTGATGCAAAATTCGGTGATCCGTGAAAATCTCACAGGGAACACCATATAAATAATGATGCCATATCTTCAGGGCGTGAACAATTGCTGCAAACTCGAGATCATGAACAGGGTAGTTTTTCTCATGGACCTTCAACTGTCTAGACTCGTAGGCAATCACTCTACCATCCTGCATCAACGCCGCTCCCAAGCCAAACCTCGAAGCATCACAATAAATTGTATAGGACCCTGAACCGGTAGGCAAAACCAACACAGGAGCTATAGTCAGGGATGTCTTGAGCTTCTGAAAGCTCTCCTAACACTCCTCAGTCCATATAAAAGATACACCCTTCTGGGTCAGTCTAGTCATAGGCGCTGAGATGGATGAAAATCCCTCCACAAAACGGAGATAATACCCAACCAAACCGAGGAAACTGCGAATATCAGTAGTTGAGGATGGTCTGGGCCAAATCTGTACTGCCTCCACCTTCTCCGGATCTACCTCGATCCTATCCTAAGACACCACGTGGCCTAGGAATGCCACAGAATCAAGCCAAAATTCAGACTTAGAAAACTTGGCATACAACTTCTTCTCCCTCAATGTCTGAAGCACGATCCTCAAGTGCTGCTCATGGTCCTCCTGGGACCTAAAATATACCAAAATATCATCAATGAACACAATGACGAAAGTATCAAGATACGGCCGAAATATGTTGTGTATCAGGTGAATGAAGGCTGCTGAGGCGTTGGTTAGCCCGAATGACATAACAAGGAACTCATAGTGGCCATATCTGGTCCCGAAGGCAGTCTTCGAAATATCCGATTCCCGAATCTTCAACTGATGATAACCAGAACGTAGATCAATCTTGGAGAACACCCTAGCACCCTGTGACTGGTCAAATAGATCATTAATGCGAGGCAATGGGTACCTGTTCTTCGTTGTCACCTTATTCAGCTGCCGGTAGTCAATACACATACGCGTCGAGCCATCCTTTTTCTTCATAATTAATACCGGAGCGCCCCAAGGTGATACACTGGGCCAGATGAATCACTTCTCAAGCAACTTATGTTATTGCTCCTTCAACTCCTTCAACTCAGGAGGAGCCATGCGATAAGGAGGAATGGAAATGGGCTGAGTGCCCGGCAACAATTCAATGCCAAAATCAATGTCTCCGCCGGGTGGCATACCCGGAAGATTAGCTGGAAATACATCAGAATAGTCCCTAACAACTGGAACTGACTTAACTATAGGGGTATTAGTACTAACATTTCTCACATAAGCCAAATATGCATCACACCCCTTTCCAACCATCTGTTGAGCCTTAAAAAAATAAATTACTCGGCGGGGAGTATACTCCAAGGAAGATCTCCACTCTAACCTTGGAGATCCTGGCATAGCCAGCCTCACGGTCTTGGCGTGACAATTAAGAATAGCATAATAGGGAGATAGCCAGTCCATACCAAATATAACATCGAAATCTACCAAACTGAGTAGTAGCAAATCAGCTCCGGTCTCAAAACTATTGATAGTATTCAAACATGACCGATATACGCGGTCCACAACAAGGGAATCTCCCACCGGAGTAGAAACATACACAGGGAACTCAAAGAGTCTCGGGCTATCCCCAGATGTGAGGAAAAATAGGAAGACACATATGAATATGTAGAGCCTGGGTCAAATAATATCGATGCATCCCTATGACAAACAGGAACAAAACCTGTAATGATTGAATCTGAAGCAATGGCCTCGGACCAGGCCAGAAGAGCATAATACTTGGCCTGGCCTCCGCCTCTAGGGCAACCTCGACCTCCCCGACCTCCACCTCGAGCTGCCTGAGGTGGTGANGGGGGGGGGGGGGGGGGGGGGGGCGGGTGCACCTTATAAGTCAGAGGTGGTGCACCCCTCCTCGCTCTGGGCCAATCTTTGATCATGTGATGAGGTTCACCATACTCAAATCAATCCTTTGGAGGATGTGGTGGCCGCTGCTGACTCTAAAGTGGCCTGCTGGGCTGGCCAGTGATAACACCTCGAGCAGGAGGCACCTGAGATACTGGTGGTGCATAATAAGGCTCCTCAGGTCCAGGAGGAGCTGGAATACCATTGGCTGCTGGGAGAGCCGAATGAACAGGGCGACTCACAAAGCCCCTACCATAGCGTACTGCTGGTGCAAGGTCTCCTGAAAAATGACCAGTCTCTCGAGACCTCTTGGCCTCTCTCTCCTCCCTGTCTCGGGCTAACATAGTCTCAATCCTCCAGGCAATACTCACGGCCTGTGGTTATGTAATATCAGTCTCCAGCTCTCTGGCCATGCTGGTCCAAATACCGAGGTGGAGTCCCTCAATAAAGCGCGGAACCCTCTCTCTAACAGTGATAACCAAAGCTGGTGCATGGCAAGCCAAATCGTTGAAACACACTGCATACTCTGACACAGTCATGGCACCCTGGCGTAGATGCTCAAACTCTGCACGCCAAGTATCCCTGAAGCTCTGAGGGACAAACTCAAGTAAGAACATCTTGGAAAATTGAGCCCAAGTAAGTGAAGCTTCCTCGTCCGGGCTACTAAGCTCAAAAGCATGCCACCACTGATAAGTTGCTCCCCTCAGCTGGAAAGAAGTGAAAGAAACACACTCGTCTCCACAATACCCATAGTGCGGAGAATACGATGACTCCCTTTAAGAAAACCCAGGGCGTCATCCGAAGCTAGTCCGTCGAACTCAGGTGGGTGGTACTTCTTGTACCTCTCAAGTCGGAGCTGCTCTACCTCAGGAACAACTATCCTAGTCTTATGCTGAGCTGGAGCTGCTGGGGGCATAGGAATATACTCTGGGACCTGCCCAATATGAACTCTCTGCTCGGGAGTACGGGCCGCAGGAGTCTGTGTCCCTCCTCCGGCCTGGGATGTAGCTGGAGCTATCAGGAGTAGACCCGCCTGAGACAGAGTACTGAAGGCACTCAAGAACTGGGCCAATGTCTCCTACAGGTCTGGAGTAACAGTAGGGACCTCTTGTGCCCCTCCAACTATAGCTGCTGGGGGCTCCTCTGCCTCTACTCTAGCCAGTGCTCAGACTGCACCGCATGCTCGACCCTTGCCCGGCCCCGGCCCCTACCTCTGGTGGCTCTGACTGAGGGCTCGGGTGCCTGGTCATCAGTACGTCATGTATGGGTACGAACCATCTGCAAGCAAGAATAGAATAGAGTTTAAGAATTTGATGACAGCAACTAGCACGATAAGGAATTCCAAAGGATTTGATTGTTCTTAACAGTTACATAGCCTCTCGAAGATAGGTACGGACGTCTCCGTACTGATCTGCGAGACTCTAATAAACCGGCTTGTGACTTGTGACTCCTATGAACCTAGACGCTCTGATACCAACTTGTCACGACCCAATTTACCCTCCGAAAGGTATAGTGATGGCACCTAGCCTCTATGACTTGATAAGCCTAAAATTTGAAGAAATGACAGAATCAATAAAATAAAGACAACAAAAGATTTCAAGTAGATGTTAAATGTAGCTCTATACAATGAACCAGTGGAAAAATATACAAGTCTTCCATGCCTATACTAGAGTAGATGGGGACTCGTGGGATTCTGCAGACGCGGCAAAATTACCTCGCGGTCTCCTGGCTGCTGCTAGACGACTACTATCCACGATACTAGGTGTTGGTACCTAGATCTGCACACGGGGAAAACATGCGCAGGAAAGGGCATGAGTACTCCACATTCGGTACTCCGTAAGTGCCAAGCCTAACCCCAGTCAAGTAGTGACAAGGTCAGTTTGAGGCCTATTGAATTGTAACACAAGTCAATATACAATTTAAAATAGTGAAAAATAAATAAGCAGTGATAAACAAGATTAACGAAAACGGAAATATTTAATAACATAAAGAGAGACCTTGGCTCAGCACAACATATATCTCCACAGTTAATGTGCAATGCAGTACACGAGGAAAGCTCCCGGATCTCAGTCCGTAGTCCCAAATATACTATGCAGTACAAGGGGGAAAGCTCTCGGTTCTTTGTCCGTCGTCCCAATTTAAATATGCATTTCAGTACAGGGGGAAAGCTCCCGGATCTAGGTCCGTAGTCCCAATTTAAATATGAAATGCAGTACAGGGGGAAAGCTCCCGGATCTCGGTCCGTAGTCCCAATTTAAATATGCAAAGCAGCAGTATGTCAATTATGGCTTAACTAAACAGTCCAGGAAGCACAACAGGCAAGGATAGAGTAAAACTACCTAATCATGGTGTGACTAGTAGCAAATAAGAGGAAATCAAGTCAGAACAGGTAGGCATGCTTACTCTTAGACTATCTACTCAATTAAGTTAGGAAATAGTAATATATGAATGAAAATGTGCGATCACGAGAATAAAAATGGGATTTTAGCAACAATGACCCGTGCACTCGTCACCTCGCGTACACTGCGTCCACATAACAAAATCAGTATAAAAATGCCTAAGGGAAAGTCCCCAATAAAGAATTTGGCAAGCCACTTACATGGACTACGCTAATCAACTCAATACCAAGCTCTTGCCATGAGTATCTGACTCCGGGTGGCCAAATCTATTCAAATCGATTGCATGGTGTAAATATCACTTCAAGGGAACAAAAGAGATAATTATTAATAAGCTAATACGCGAAATTAGGAAATTCACCCCAAAAGTCCCCCAGGCCCACATCTTGGAATCAGGTAAAATTTATATTTCCCGAACACCCATTCGCTCATGAAACCACTTGAACAAGAATCAACAAAATCTGACGTCTAAATCTCCCTAAATCCTCAGATTTATACTTGGGAAGATTTCATCCCATTACCATGGTTTTCATCGAATCTACTTGATTAGATTGAGGAAAATGATAGAGATTAATTATATATAAAGGGATTAAGGTTAGAAAACGTTACCTATGATCCTCCTCTTCAAATCCCACTGAAAATCGCCAAGTTCCGAGCTCACAATTGATTTTGGAATTATGAAAGTCAAACCCTCAAATTTTTGGTATAAACTGCCCAGACATTTTGCACCTGCGACACTGGCATCGCACCTGCGGAAACCCAATCGCAGGTGCGAAAGTTCATTAAGTGGCCTTGGGTCGCACCTGTGGCACCCCTTTTGCACCTGTGTGCCCGCACCTGATGAAATACCATCGCAGGTGAGGAAATTCCTTTAATGGCCTAGGGTCGCACCTACGGCTCCCCCATCGCACCTGCTTGTTGCGAAACACCAGAACCAGAATAGTTCAGCTGTTCTCATTTTCACAAAACTCACCCGTTGGGCATCCGAAACAACCCTGAGGCCCCCGGGACCTCAACCAAACCTACTAACTCACCCTAGTACCTTGTTTAAACTTGGTCGAGCCTTAAAAACACATCTCATAACGTCAAAATCATCAATTATGCATAGATTCAAGCCTAAGAACTTACAAAATTTCTAGAATTCACATCCGACGCCGAAACACATCTAAACTCATCCGAATGACCTCAAATTTTGCACACAGGTCATGAACGACATTACAGACCTGTTGTCACTTTCAGAAATCCATCCCGAGTCCGATATCAAAATCTCACCTATCGGCCGAAATCGCCGAAATTCTAATTTTTGCCAATTCAAGCCTAAATCCACAACCGACCTCGAACACATATTCCGAGCACGCTCCTAACTCCGAAATCACCCAACATAGCTAACGGAGTCGACGACATTCCATTCCGGATCCGTCTTCACACAACTCTAGCTACAAATATATTTCTAAAGCTAAATTCCAG
Source organism: Nicotiana knightiana (assembly GCA_005239525.1). Lineage (NCBI taxonomy): Eukaryota > Viridiplantae > Streptophyta > Magnoliopsida > Solanales > Solanaceae > Nicotiana > Nicotiana knightiana. The sequence goes on along the minus strand of ML394060.1, from coordinate 5,461 downwards.
ATTTATGGACTATGTGTCCAAAATCACCCTAGATTTCATCCCTCAACGTTCCGACAAGTTCCAATAACATAAATAGACATGGGAGAAACGAAAAATAAGGGATCGGGGCGCTAATTCTTAAAATGACCGACCGGGTCATTACAATTTTACTCTTCCTCACAATATAATTAAGTCATGCACGACACTACTCTTCGTGCTTTACACTCTTCCTCACAATCTCATAAAGTCATCAACAACATAAAAGGGGATTTCATGACAAACAATACTTCATCATAATTCTATCACCATTTAATATTTCGATCTCAAATCAATATTCTCAAAGGAATTTCACAAGAAATCAATGTTTCATCATGGTTACTATCATCATTTATCATTTAAATCTCAACTCAATGTTCTCAACATTTCACTAACAACAATAATCATTGATGATAGGCTTTAAGACAACCAGAATAACAAGAAATAGCATTTACTTGCATGGTATGACCTGACCACATGTATAGGTACTCGTCACGTCACCTATACATTGGATTTAACAAAAAAAAAATAGGTAACAAGTATTCATACAATACCTATTCCCTCAAGCTAAGGTTAGACACAACTCTTACCTCAATTTCGCCGGCCACTTACTGCTCAATTACCGCTTATTCTTTCGAATTCACCTCCAACATACTAGAATCTAATCATAATTAGTTTAATATCATTAATTAATGCTTAAGAAACCAACTTTATTGAAAATTTATGATTTTCCTAAGTTTCTCAAAAAAAGTTAACACTCGACCCTGGGCCCGCTTGGTCCAAACTCGGGATCCGGACCAAATTACGTTTACCCATTCACCCCCGAACCCGAATATGCAATTAGCTTCGAAATCCGACCCCAATTCGAGGTCAAAATTCGATTTTTTTTACTAAATTCCCTAATTCTACCCAAACCCTTAATTTTTACCATGAAAATTCTTGATTTTGGATTGAAAAGCAATGAAAATCATTGGGTAATTGAAAGAGATAAGTTTAGAATTGTTTACCAACACTTTGGGGATGAATTTATGTGAAGAAAATCGCCTCTAGATCTTCTTATTTCGAAAAATATGAAGAGAAATGGCTGGGGTTATAATTAAGTGAACCCACTACCTGACCCTCGCACCGGCGGTGCTTGGGCCGCATCTGCGCATCCGCAAGTGCGGACAGTGGGCCGCTTCTGCGAAATGGGACTGGGCCCTTGGGGTCGCATCTGCGGACGGGTTTCCGGTTCTGCGGTCCCGCTCATGCAATGAATATTCCGCATCTGCAGAACAAGGAATAGTTGGCCAAAGTCGCACCCGCGGGCAGGCACTCGTATCTGCGGCTCAAGGCTCATAGGTGCGGGCACACCAGAAATTGTGCACCAACATACTTTTTTTTTTGTCAAGTTTAAAAACATCTCGAAGCCTACCCGAAACTCACCCGAGCCCTCAGGACTCTAAACCAAACATGCACGTAAGTCTAAAAACATCATACGGACTTGCTTGTGCGATCAAATCATGAAAATATCATGTAAAACTATGAATTAAACCTCAAAACTCATCATTTTTCTCAAGAACACTTAAAGTTCACTATTTCTCAACCGGAAGTCCGAATCACGTAAAATAAACTCCGATTCTCACCAAATTTCACATATAGTAATCAAATATAATAACAAATCTGTACCGGGCTCCGGAACCAAAATACGGACCCGATACCAACAGTTCCAAACATTAATTCTTTTCTTTATTTCATTAATAATTCAACAAAACAATTTCTTACAAAAAATTGATTTCTAAGGCTTGGGACCTCGGAATTCAATTTCGGGCATACGCCCAGGTCCCATATTTTACTGCAGACCTCCCGAGATCGTCGGAACATAGATCTGGGTCCATTTACTTAAAATGTTGACTCAAGTCAACTAAAACCAAACTCTAAATTCTAAAAATTACTCTTTCTCATATTTTCACATAAAAGCTTTTCGGTTTCACAGCCGGACTGTGCATACGAATTGAGGTAACTAAAATTAGACTTTTTATAGCTAACAAGACTAGAACGGAATCTTAATTCATAAAATGACCCCTTGGGTCATCACACTTTTTCCCAAGGTTATGGATTAATTCCTACCAGTATAGAACGGAATAACTATTCTGTGATAGCGACGCTACAAATCACAAAACTTCAGTGAACTCAACAAACGAAGCAAATCACACTTGACACTTATATTTATTTGGAAAATAACACAACAATGGAGAAAAGAAGGGAGAAGTTTTCAAATTTTCCATATATAAAAATTAAGGTCAAGCCTCTAAATTTATAGACAAAGGAAGGGTGATATGGAGAGGTGCAATCCAAAAAGAGCCTCTTCTATTTCTCATTTACACCCTTTAAAATAACTATCTAGGGACATTGAGAATTGGAGAAGAGCATTCTGCAATTCCACAAATAAAGAGATCAATCATATCAAGTACATAGTTCTTCAATAAAGGAGTGATCAACAGAGTTCTTCTCGGAGATCAACTCTTAACAACAAAGAATTGCTAGACGTTCTTGGCCATTAAATACATCATAAGGAGGTGTGCGCCGTCCTAAATTCGAGAAAGACGCTTCTCAAGACCTCCAATCACGGGAAGTTTTAGAGAGGAGAATCAAGAGGTACATAGAATTGTACTCACAAATATTTATCAATAAAATCTATTTGTTCTTCATATTATTTTTGTTGCAATTTATTTTTCATACTACGAAAAATTATTGCGAACACAATCATAACAAACAGTAATTGTGAATAATAAAATATTTAAGAAATAAAGTAAATGGCATCATGGAATTTTATATTAGTTCAGAACTAATGTGGAATCCTAATTCAGTCCCCTTGGATTGCAAGGAGGTTATTTATTGAGATTTTCTATTTTGGGATGAGTAAAACTTTTGTGGTTTTAAGTGTTCACCACCAACATTTACAAGAATGATTTTCACTTGCTCAACGATAACGAACAAGGGATAGTTTAATCACGCTCACGAATAACGTACAACGTTGGTTTTCATTCGCTCACCAACAATGTGTTAAATATGAGTTTCAATGATGAAAAAATAATATATCACGTTTGATGCAGGATCACAAGGGATAAAACCAAGTAATCAAGATTCCATATCATTCAAGCATGGACTAAGGAAACAATCTATCAACGGAAGCAAAGGAAAGGAAAAGTATCAATGCCTAGCTATGAAAAAGGAAGAACCAGCGGAAATTCGGAAGAAGAATCAATCAATGATTTGATAGATGATTGACGGAAGCTAGTATAGGAAGGTCCCAAAATCAAAGGAAAATAAGAGTGCAAAGCTCTACACTAGAGATCCTTAAAGCCTGAAATTAGGGGATCCATTATCAATCACTCAAGTAACGGAAAGATCTGTCCAGCGGAAGAAAACCCTGTCAAGGACACAAGTCAAGGAAGATAAACGGAAACCTGGCCTTATTCTTGGAAATAGTCAATATGCGATTAGGTTCAAGGATCAATTCCCTTGGGTGTAATCTCTCAAGATTCGCATCAATCAAGAGTCAAGAAGGCCTCACGAAGTATATATACATCTGTTCTAAACTTGAAGTAGACATACTTTGAACGAACCATTATCACTCTTTTTGTTCTACTCCAAACAAGCATTGTATTTCTTTTTAGATCTATTGTGTAATTAGTGAGAGAAGAAAAAGGGATAAACACTGGTAAGTCATTGTAACAAGAAGGGAAAAGTGACACAGAAATAAATTTACACAAGTAAATATATTTTTAATTAATAATTATGTTGGTTTATTATCATCAAATTCAATAGGTGAAACCTCGGGGATAACGTAGTAAAGTGATTAAGTTTTCTTTGGAAAAGGTCATTCACGAGGTTCTAATTTTCACGTCTCCATTGTATGTGCATTTCTATATAGCGGACCTAGCATTAATTTGGATGTATGTGCATTTCTAAATTGTATTATCAGCTTTTATGAGGGACTAATTCATTGAAAAACTCACTTGAGCACAAAAATAATTTGATATGATGCTTTATAGTGTAAAATCTTATGAGAGTTCTTTTGCATTTTACATCCTTAACCTATGATTCCTTTATGTATTCCACACTTAGTAATTTTTTCACGACCCCAAAACTACCATGGCCGTGATGGCGCCTATCGTGATATTAGGCTAGCCAATTTACTATGCATAACATAAGGAACCTTTCATTTGATTCAATACTATCTGGTATTTCATAAATCTTCCATTTTAGCATTTCAAAACAAATAAAGTTAGGTAAAAACATTTCAACTCTGTCCCAAAACCCGGAGTCATCAGTCATCAACTATGAGCAACTAAAAGGAATACAAAAATCTGGTACGGTTTCCTTAATACAACCAAGTCTGAGAATATAAATAATGACAAAATAGGAAGGAGAAAGACAAGGCTGCGGAAGCCGTGAAGCTACCTCGCAATCTTCGAAATACTATAAAGAGAATAAATCAGCTCTCACTCAGCCCTGGCACCTGAATCTGCACACAAGGTGCAGGGAGTAATGTGAGTACGCCAACTCAGTAAGTAACAATTATAACTAAAGACTGAGTGCAGTGACGGGCATTTAAAATCTTATAAGTCTCATAATATAAAAAACCTCAGTGAAAATAACAGCTTCAATGAAAGTCGTTCAAAACAGTTGCTTAACATTTTCAGCAGAGGCACAGTATAAAAGAAGAGTGAAAATAGAAATTTCATAAAACAAACCCCTCGGGCAAAATATCACTCATATATAGCCTATCGGAAAAGTATCACTCGTGTATAGCCTCTCGCGCAAAGTATCACTCATATATAGCCTCTCGGGCAAGCCTCTCGGTCACTCGTGACTCAACATTCATGAATCAGATCTCACACTCAACACTCACGCTCAATAAGTACCATATAATAACTGCTGCGGCGTGGTGCCCGATCCATATATAGTTGACTGCTCTCACTAGGGGAGTGCAGACTCCAAAGAGGCTCCTACATCCCAAGTGCTATATCGCTGCGGCATGCAGCCCGATCCATATATATCTCGCTGCAGCGTGCAGCCCGATCCATATATATCTCGATGCACCGAGCAACCCGATCCATATATATCTCGATGCAGCGTGCAACCCGATCCATATATATATATATAAATATATATATATATATATACACACTAGGGGAGTGCAGACTCCAAAGAGGCTCCTACATCCCAAGTGCTATATCGCTGCGGCATGCAGCCCGATCCATATATATCTCGCTGCAGCGTGCAGCCCGATCCATATATATCTCGATGCACCGAGCAACCCGATCCATATATATCTCGATGCAGCGTGCAACCCGATCCATATATATATATATAAATATATATATATATATATACACACTAGGGGAGTGCAGACTCCAAAGAGGCTCCTACATCCCAAGTGCTATATCGCTGCGGCATG
>ML394059.1:2169-24382 GCA_005239525.1 Nicotiana knightiana | reverse complement strand
ACATACGACGTGTATTTTATCATTAAAGCACATAAAATGCGAAGTATATAATGCTTAAAATCATGAATTCTAGCCACACATCACGTATACAACCCCTCCTCAAAATCAGCATCTCCATACTCAATACCCACAAAACACATACCATACTCCCCAAAATACACCACAAATTATTCTCGAACCCCAAAACTCCACCAATGATCATCATTATGCCCAAATTCCTAGCCTTCCCCAGAACAACCCTATATACGTAGAAACCCTACCTGACTCTACTCAACCAATCTCCTATACACCAGAATTGGCTTAAAAAGACATGCCCATCAAAAACATGGTTGAAGATCTCCAGAAGTTGACAAGTCGGGTTCAGGGTGTTGAAGGGGGTAAAGGAATAGAAGGTCTGAACTATGAGGATTTATGTATACAACCGGATGTGGAACTGCCGAAGGGTTACAAACCTCCCAAGTTCGAAATGTTTGATGGAATGGGCAATCCCAAGGTTGATTTGAGGACTTATTGTGACAAGCTCGTGGGGGTCGGAAAAGATGAACGGATTAGAATGAAGCTATTCATGAGTCTTACTGAAGATGCTCTGTCCTGGTACATAAGCCAAAATCCTAAGAAGGGGTCCAATTAGGTGAGCATGGCGTCCGATTCATGGATAGGTTCAGGTTTAACACAGAGAACTCACCGGATGTTTTCTATATCCAGAACCTAAAGAAGAAGCCAACTGAGACTTTCCGCGAGTATGCTACTCGATGGAGGTCAGAAGCATCAAAGTTTAGACCAGCATTGGACGAGGAACAGATGAACAAGTTCTTTGTCCGGGCACAGGATCCAAAGTATTATGAAAGGCTAATGGTCATTGAGAACCCTAAGTTCTCCGATATCATCAAACTCGGAGAAAGAATTGAAGAAGGTATTAAAAGAGGGATGGTGATAAATTTTGAGGCACTGCAGGGCACGAATAAATCATTGCAATTGGGTGGTATATCGAAAAATAAAGATGTGGGAACAGTAATGATTGCCCAGGGACCCAAAAGTCTATTTGTATACCAGACCCCTCCACTCACATACCAACCATCACCTCCCAGATATTCCCAACCTGCTACCGCCAACCACACCTATAACACCCAACCGTCCTATTATCAGTCACCTCCAACTCGTCCAAACTACCAAAAACCCAGGCCTAATTTTAACCGCAAACCACCCAGATAGTACACCGCCATCACTGAACCCATCGACCAGTTATACGAAAGGTTGAAAGCCGTTGGATATGTCACCCTTGCTCCCGTTGTGGCAATGGAGAATTCATCTCAATGGGTCAATCCAAACAAGACCTGCGCATATCATTCCGGCATGAAGGGACACACTATTGACGAATGCCACACCTTGAAATACAAGATCCAAACATTGATTGATAATAAGGTCATACAGGCAAAGGAAACTGCACCTGATGTACACATCAATCCTCTCCTAGATCATAAGTGTGGAGGGTTCAATGTGGTAGAAACTAATGAAGAATGGGATCCCGAGGGATCAATTGAGCTTAATCGAGAAGGTGATGATCCTAAGAAACCTACAGTCACGCTCAATCCCATTATGGTACATCTACAGACACCAGTTGAAGTCGAGGTAGCCACATCAGTTCCTTTTGAAGTAGATATAATCCCACCTGCAGCAACACCCGCTCTATTTAAGGTGGAGGTGGCCACACCTTTCACTGTAACGGTGGCATCCATACCACCCTTCAGTTCCAATGTTGTACCTTGGGATTATGTCACCGAGGCTAGAAGAAAAGGAAGGTCGAAGATGGAAGAATCTGATGCTGCACAAGGAATGACCAGAACAGGAAGGGTTTATACACCTGAACACTTAGGAGAAGCCAATAAGCAAGCTTCCAGCAAACCGCCCGTCATTGAGACTGGTCCAGATGACCTCTGGAGGAAGGTACATGCCAGGGAGTACTCCGTTATTGATCATCTGAACAAGACTCCCGCTCAGATATCTATCCTGTCGATGCTGCAAAATTTTGAGGCACACAGGAATGCTCTAATGAAGGTATTGAGTGAGTCATATGTACCCAACAACATCATTGGTGGAGAAATGGCCAATATGGTGGAGCAGGTGCTAAAAGACATAAAATCACCTACCACGAGGATGAGCTACCGCCTGAAGGGTTGAATCACAACAGGGCCCTGCACATCACGGTGCAATGCAAAGATAAGTTCATCACCAGAGTTTTGATTGACGGAGGATCCAGCCTCAACATTTGCCAATTGACAACGTTGAAGAGGTTGTGCAAAGGCCTACATGAGATACGAGAGGTAACTATGAATGTGAAAGCATTCGAGGGGTCTTAGAGAGCTACCATTGGAGAAACTAATCTCTGCCTGCAGATGGGCCCTACATGGTTTGATGTTGAGTTTCATATACTGGACATATTCGCCTCTTACAATCTGTTGTTGGGACGACCATGGATACACGTCGCTGCGGCTGTAGCATCTACTTTACATTAGGCTGTGAAGTTTTAATGGAACCACCAGGAAGTAATTATCCATGGAGATGGGATCAACCCTATTTACACTAGTCAAACTATCCTAGTGATTGAAAATAGAAGAAGGTTAGGTGGAGAAACCTACCATCATATCGAGCGAGTTAACGTGATAAAGAAATACAAGTGGTGGAATAGAAAGCATGCTAGTATGGAGAGGATATGAGCCCGGCAAGGGGCTTGGTAAGAATTTTAGGGCATCTCCAAACCAATACAGCCAAAGCACCATGGTACCACTTTTGGGCTGGGATACCAATACACTTTTCAAGAATACCAAGATTGGTCACCATTGTGGCGTGGTCCATACTATAAACTTGAGCAACATGTGCCATACCTGAATCAGACCTTCCAGCAAGCCAATATGATATGGTGATCAGAGGAAGAAGAAGCGTTTGCGGTATTGAGGAGTTTGTTCTTGGAAGACGATGACCTGGACTGTTGTGTAATTGTCAAGAAGGAGGAGGAAGGCCCTACCATCCAAGCTGTGGAGAGAGGAGCATTCTCAAGAACTGGACTGTTAAACCATCAAGGGACCGACGAGTCCCGGGGTAGCAAGGTTGAATGGATTGTTTATTTTTCTAAAGATGTGATTTTCGTTTTCGCATTTTTCTTTTGTCTTAATTAATATTTTTCAAGGTTCCAAAAACGTTGTTTGAGTTATTGAATATCATTTTGTTTGAAATTTTTAAATGGATTGATGTTTTATTATCACTATTTTTTCTTTCATATCTTTATCCCTACAACATTGTTATTTCTTATCTTGATGAACCGAAGACTATGATATGTAATGAGACAACGCAACAAAAGGACAGTGATTCATAAGAAGAAGAGGATGTAATACCTGAAGAGATCGTCAGAGAAGTAGATAATTTTGAGAACAAACCCAAGTCCAACTTGGACGAAACTGATATTGTTAACATAGGAAATCCTGAAACTGTCAAGGAGACCCGCATCAGCATCCACTGGTCACTGTCAGAGAAAGAGGAGAACACTAGGTTCCTGAAGGAATATGAGGATATATTTGCATGGTCATACGAGGATATGACAAGGTTGAGCACATCCATAGTGGCTCACAAGTTACCTACAAATCATATATGTCCACCAGTGAAGAAAAAACTCAGAAAATTCAAGCCAGGCATGAGCCTGAAAATCAAGGAAGAAGTTACTAAGAATATCAAAACCAAGGTCCTCATGGTAGTTGAGATCCAACTTGGCTAGCCAACATTGTGCCAATTCCAAAGAAGGACGAGAAAGTTAGACTCTGTGTTGATTATCAGGATCTAAATAGAGCAAGTCCCAAGGATGATTTCCCGCTACCAAACATACACATTCTGATTGACAATTTTGCCAAGCATAAACTCCACTCTTTCGTGGATTGCTTCACCGGTTACCATCAGATCTGGATGGACGAGGAGGACGCTGAGAAAATGGTTTTCATTTCACCATAGGGTGTGTACTGCTACAAGATGATGACATTCGGCCTAAAGAATGTTGGGGCTACCTACATGAGGGCCATGACTACTATTTTTCATGACATGTAACACAAAAAAATCGAGGTATATGTGGATGATGTCATCATTAAATCCAAGAAGGACACAGACCACATAGCAAACTTAAGGAAATTCTTTGACAGACTGCAGAAGTACAACCTAAAGCTAGACCTTGCAAAGTGTGCATTCGGGGTTCCCGCCAGAAAGCTATTGGGATTCATCGTCAGCCGCGGGGGAATAGAATTGGATCCATCAAAGGTCAAATCCATCCAAGAATTACCACCGCCAAAAAGCAAGAAAGATGTGATGAGTTTCCTGGGACGCCTTAACTACATCAGCCGTTTCATAGCACAGTCCACAGTAATATGTGAGCCGATTTTCAAAATGTTGAAGAAGGACGCTGCAACTAGTTGGACCGAGGATTATCAAAAGGCTTTTGACAAAATCAAGAATTACTTATCAACACCACCAGTTTTGGTCCAACCAGAGCCGGGTAGGCCACTGCTACTTTACCTTGCCGTACTAGATGGAGCTTTCAGCTGCGTTCTGGGGCAGCACTATAAGACAGGGAGAAAAGAACAGGCCATCTACTATGTGAGTAAGAAGTTTACACCTTATGAAGCACGGTATTCTCTGCTGGAACGAACCTGTTGTGCCTTGACCTAGATAGCTCAGAAGCTGAGGCATTACTTTTGTGGCTATACAACATATCTCATATCGAGAATGGATCCCTTGAAGTATATCTTTCAGAAGCCTATGCCTACTAGAAAGATGGCTAAGTGGAAAATCTTTTTGAGTGAATTCGACATTGTTTATGTAACTCAGAAAGCAGTCAAGGGACAGACACTAGCAGACCACCTTGCTGAAAACCCTGTGGGAGGAGAATACGAACTCTTGAAAATGTATTTTCCCTATGAAGAGGTATCATTCATGGGAAAAGACATTGTTGAAGCCTACGATGGTTGGAGAATGTTCTTTGACGGAGCATCAAACTTCAAAAGAGTCGGTATTGGAGCCGTCTTGGTATCGGAAACTGGTCTGCATTATCTGGTATCTGCGAAACTCAGATTCCCTTGCACCAACAACATGGCGGAATATGAAGCTTGCATATTAGGACTCAACATGGTTGTTGACATGAGCATTCAGCAACTACTGGTAATCGGTGATTCAGATCTACTTGTGCACCAGGTACAAGGAGAATGGGCTACCAAGAATTCCAAGATATTGCCATATCTGTACCATATGCACGAATTGAAGAAAAGATTCACAAAGATAGAGTTTAGGCATGTTCCCGGAACTCAGAATGAGTTTGCCGATGCATTGGTCACTTTCATCAATGATACAGCATCCAGACAAGAACTTCATTGATCCTATCCCAGTACGGATCCATAATCAGTTGGCATATTGTGCTCATGTCGAAGAGGAAACGGATGGAGGGCCTTGGTTCCACTACATCAAAGAGTATTTGGTGAAAGGATAATACCCAGAGCATGCAAACCATACTCAAAACCGCACACTTCGGAGGTTATCCAACCATTTCTTCCACAGTGGAGGAACCCTATATAGAAGAACTCCTAATCTAGGACAATTAAGGTGTGTCGACACAAAGGAAGCTTCTAAGTTGCTTGAGGAGATACATGATGGGACCTGCAGCCGCATATAAATAGCTTTGTCTTGGCCAAGAAGAAACTTAGGGGAGGTTACTTTTGGATGACCATGGAAACGGATTGCATCCGGTATGTTCAGAAGCGTTACCAATGTCAAGTGCATGCTGACATGATAAAAGTGCCACCAAACAATCTTAATGCAACAAGCTCACCTTGGCCTTTTGCCACTTGGGGAATGGATGCCATTGGTCCGATCGAGCCCACCGCCTCAAATAGGCATCGGTTTGTTTTAGTGGCTATCGACTACTTCACCAAATAGGTTGACGCCACATCATACTAAGATGTGACTAAGAAGGTCATTGCAACTTTTGTTCGCGACTGAATTGTCTGTAAGTTCGGGGTTCCAGAGTCCATCATCACTGACAACGCCGCCAATCTCAACAGTGATCTAATGAAAGCCATGTGTGAGACTTTCAAAATCAAGAAAAAATATTCCACATCGTATAGGCCCCAAATGAACGGAGCCGTGGAAGCTGCCAACAAAAACATCAAGAAGATACTAAGGAAAATGGTAGAGAATCACAAACAATGGCACGAGAAGCTACCATTCGCCTTACTAGGATACCGTACCACAGTCCGTACATCAATCGGGGCAACTCCCTATCTGCTGGTTTATGGTACTGAGGTTGTCATTCCCACCGAAGTAGAAATTCCTTTCTTAAGAATCATACATGAAGTTGAGCTCAGCGACACATAATGGATAAGGAGTCTTTATGAGAAACTATCCCTGATATACGGAAAGAGGATGAATGCGGTATGTCATGGACAGCTTTATCATAATAGAATGTCCAGAGCCTTCAACAAAAGAGTCAAGCCGATGCAGTTCACACCGGGGCAGATGGTGTTGAAAATGATTTTCCCGCATCAAGATGAAGCCAAAGAGAAATTTTCTCCCAACTAGCAAGGTCCTTACATGGTTCACAGAGTATTGGCAGGAGGAGCGCTCATACTCGCAGAAATGGACGGAGAAATCTGGCCAAAGCCTATCAATTCAGATGCAGTCAAAAGATACTATGTGTAAACCATTTATGCTTCTTCACATGATGTAAATTGAACTACGCTCGACCTGATTCTCGTTTAAGAGGGGATGCGTATGCAGCCCTGTGGGTTCGGTCACAATTCAATAAAATTTCCATATCCCCCCATAATCAGAAACTGGGGTAGAATTTTGAGGAGGACCCTCAAAATTCTGAAGCAAGTTCAGTCAATCGCCGCATATAGAGCAGTCAGAAGTGTTATTCAGTTAACTGGGGTAGAATTTTGAGGAAGACCCTCAAATTTCTACGGTAGAAGCAGTCGCAATGTCTTTGATCGTGTCACGGTCACTGGTTCATCTAACCAATTTCTAAACTATATTTTACTATGAATTCGAAAATTATGCATGCAGGCTTTTGAACATAAACTCTGCTTTAGAGAACGCTACCCCGATAATTTGAACAGGGTATTAAGATAGAACAAAGTAAATCAAGCAAGCAGACGAATGCACGAACCAACCTTCCCCTGCAAAAATCATGACTTTTCTTTGAACGCCGGAATAAGGAATATGCACACTTTGGAATCACAGCCTTCGTAGCAATAAATATACCAAACTCACTTCCAGCTAAGAAATACTCTGCTATCACTTATTATTCATTGCATAAGACTAAGCTCTGTCTCAATCTTGCATGAGGCTAAGCCCTAACTCCCTACTTGCATAAGGCTAAGTTCTGCCTTCTATTTGCATGGGACTAAGCTCTATCTCAATCTTGCATGAGGCTAAGCCCTGCCTCCGTATCTGCATAAGGATAAGCCCTGCCTTTCCTCGACATGGGACTAAGCCATGTCCCGAACTTTGCATGAGACTAAGCTTTGTCTCAATCTTGCATGAGGCCAAGCCATGCCTCCATATCTGCATAAAGATAAGCTCTGCCTTCCCTCTGCATGGGACTAAGCCCTATCCCGAACTTTGCATGAGAAGAAGCTCCCTCTTAATCTTGCATGAGGCTAATCCTCGCCTCCATATCTGCATAAGGCTAAGCCCTGCCTTCCGTCTGCATGGGATTAAGCCCTGTCCCAAACTTTGCATGAGACTAAGATCTGTCTCAATCTTGCATGAGGCTAAGCCCTGCCTTCATATCTGCATAAATCTAAGCCCTGTCTTCCCTCTGCATGAGACTAAGCCCTGTCCCGAACTTTGCATGAGACTAAGCTCTGTCTCACTGAGGCCAAGCCCTGCCTCTCTATTTGCATGAGGATAAGCCTTGACTCTCTGCTTGCATAAGGCTAAGCACTGCCTTTTCTTTGCATGGGACTAAGCCATGTCCCCAATCTTGCACAAGGCTAAGCATTGCCTTCTCTTTGCATGGGACTAAGCCATGTCCTGAATCTTTGCACGAGACTAAGAACTGTCTCTCCTCTTCTCTCGGGCTAAGCTCTACCTTCAACTTCATACAAGACTAAGCCATGTCTTGTTGCTTCTAGCATCATGTCTTTGCACTTCATGGGTTGAAATACCTCCAACTTATCCGAAGGCGTCATAGTCTGAAGGCACGATCCTCATAGACGGAAGACACCATGCCATGGCCTGAAGATATCTCAAACTTGCATATCATTATTCAAAGGCGTCATAGTTCGGAGGCACCATTTTCATGGCCCGAGAACACAATTTCATGGCCTGCGAATCCCTTACCGCACAATTCATGGACCAAGACATCATGGTCTAAGGACGTCATCCTCAACCGTCTGAAGACAATTCTCATGGTCTGAAGGGAATTCACATCATGTTTAAATATACGCAAAATATATGCTTGTAGTGCATCTTTCATTTGCAGGTAACCCGATTGAGCAACCACTATTCCAATGGGAGCAATCCCGCTCCAGTTCCTTCACATTACTTCAAACCTGACCACTCACTACAACAATTCAAAACCTTGTGTCCGTTCTTGTGATGACTTCATCGGCATATTTCGTGGGTGAATCCAGAACTACAAACAGCCTGATTCTTATAAAACCAGGGATATGTCAGCAGCTCGGATACCAGAGTGCGGCCTATGCTTCTCAAATCATCCTAGTCGGTCAAAATTAGCCATCACATCTTTACCCGATAGCTCTTTCATCCTTCCCGGGTAAAGAGGGGCAACTGTTGATACCCAATTTTACCCTATATTATTTTTAAAATGCATATATAGCTTCAAAACAATGCATGAGCATCAATTAATATTTTACATAATTTTTGTATTTTTCTAAGGATTTTAATCAATTTATCCTAGTATTTTATTATATAAATAAGTACTAATTTCATCACAAATCGTTTTATAATAATTTTATTCCTTAATTTTTATCAGTTATATTTATACTAAGATTTAATTATTTCATGAATAGCCACATTTACATTTTTAGGGTTATAATTGCAATAATTTTGCAACAATAACCCATGTGTGCATGATTACCTTATTTCACCAGAAAATAGATTTTTATATTTTTATAATGTTAAGTAATTATCCTAAATCATTTTTATGCATGAAAATTATTTTTTATAATTTATTAACTATTTTATAAATTATTTATCAAACTAATTGGGTATTTAACAAATAGCCTTTTTTATTTTTATTTTAATTTCGGACCTAGCCCAAATTATTAACCCCCCCCCCCCACCAGCCCAATTAAAATCATAGACCAAATACCCATAACCCAATCCTTAAACCCGCCCCAACCCCAGATGGAATCCTGGTCGTTGATCTCAGAAGATCAACAGTCCAGCATCCATTTCCTTTTTTAATTAACCCCTAACACCCTAACCCTAGTCGTTTCTTCAAATCGGCCGCCCCCGAATCCCTCCTCCTCTCTTCTCTCTCTCAATCCCTCTTCTAACCCTAGCCGCCGTCAGCAAAAACCCTTCAATCCATGGATTTTCTCTTCGATCTCAGGCCCTATCCGGCCTCCTATCTCTACTGGTTGTTCGATTGCTTTGTTGTGTGATGGAATCTCGAAGAGATTCAACACAGACTTGGCTTCAACTCTTCACTTTCTAGATGAACTTGCATGTGTTCATCTCTATGTTTGTGAGTATTGTTATCTTCGTGTTTATGGCTTGAAACTCCGGTTCTTCACTGGGTTTTTTCACCTCGTTCCATTCTTCAAAACCCTAATCCTTTTCTACTTGAGTCTATTCAGATCCTTGTAGATCTGGGATGACATTAAGATTCTCCGGTATTTTTCTTTAAAAACCTTCTGTTTTTTTTATTATTAATCAATTTTAATGTTTTTCTAAAACTAGGGTTTCATTTTTAAATCTCTGCAAAAAGGTTCTAGAGTTTCTAAGTGTTTAAATCTGATTCCCTTTACTGGTTCGACTGATTTTTCATGCCTATATTCTAAACCCTTAGTGAACTCCTGGTCAACCTTCCAAACCTTCAACTTTCCAAATTTTTCCAAAAAGCACCAACCCAACCTACGGACATACAAATCCAAATTCGGACATAAGTCTAGAGTCCCAAATCACCATACAAAGCTATTGGAACCATCAAAACTTCATCCAGTGTCGTCTACAACAAAATTCAAACTTCGAGCAACTCTCTTAACTTAATCTTCTAACCTTGGGACTAAGTGTCGCAATTCACTCTGAAACCTCCCGGAAACCAAACCAACCACCCCAACAAGTCATGAAACCTCACATACACATAAGTAAAGCATCAAATAGGGAAAACAGGGTAAAAGTACTCAAAATGACTGGTGAGGTCGTTACAGCTTTGGAGGTAGGAGGCGTGAAGGACGAGAAGCGGAAGGTTTCAAATATTTAATGGGAATATTAATTGAAATTTATCTATTTAAATTTTTTATTATTAAGGAAAATACAATTATCACTGTTTAATTGTTAAGTTGTATATGAGAAAGTAATTTAGTGACAACCTTTTTACTAGGGGTAAATAAGTTTGTAGTTTAGTATAGCTAGGTAAAAGTATCAATCTTTTTTTCAGAAATTAGCACGGCGTGACCCTTAAAGGTGATAATCTTGGTGAAATGTCCCTTTCTTTATGGTGTTAGTAAAATGTCCCCATTTTTCACTTGAACACCATAATTTTTAATTTTTAAAATTTAAAAGTCTTGTTTGATGATGAAAAATAAAAGTTGATGATCAATTTATTGTTAAAATAATTTGAATGTTGATAATTTGTGCTTAAACATTTAGTTCAGACACAAATTTTGGTGATGTATTGTAAAAATCTCAAACTACATTGTTGGACCTTAGAAAGTGTTGAAGAATACACATGAGTTTTTTTGATTTGGTGTTATTCGACTAAATTGGTAACTGGGGCTTGTTTGTGTTGGTATTTGAAAGCGTTGTTTCAAATTTGAGATCATTTGGAGGAGACTTGGTGTGGTTTAATTGAAACTGAAATTGCAAATTCGAATAATTAGTACACTTTGATAAATAGCTTAACAAATAGGTAAACAGAATATAGCATCAACTCTACCGACCAGGTAGAGAAATTCTTGAAGAGCTGAAATATGACAATCTGGTAGACTTCAATGAACAACTTAAGAAATAGGTAGAGTAATAATAACATCACCACTATCAGACTACTAGAGAAATCCTTAAGAGCAAAAGTATAACAAATTCAATAGACTTCGATGGACAATTTAAACCTTTGAAGAGCTTGTGCGGGTCATTCTTTAAATACCATAATTTTGGGACATTCCGCTAAAACTACCCCAAAAAGTCCTTTTGTGTCAATCACAGATCATTTTCATTGATTTAGCCAACCTAATCGGTAAATCCATCTCAGGAGTAAGCTGCTCCGTTGTAGCCACTTCTGTACCTGTACCGGCTTGAGCAGCCGAAATATTGATACAGACCTCATATATGAGAAGGGCCAATCCCTATCCATACTAGGTCTACTTCCATCAATTGTCAAACTATTCAAGGATGAGAGTAGCCCATGGCCCAATTCATGGGAGTAGCACATGGCCCAATGAACACGTAGTGTACAGACTATTCTAGCACATATTGTGCCCTAGTCAAAGAGTTATGTCCAAATAACTTATTATTAGGCTCAATAAAAACAAAATGTAAAAATAAGAAAAAACTATATTATATAGTTGTTCTAAAACATAATAGCAGGTCAAATATACCATATATATATATATATGTGTGTGTGTGTGTGTGTGTGTGTGTGTGCCCATAAAATAAGCCTTGGTCCCCAAAGTTGCTAAGTGGACCTAGGGCATTAATGTTGGACTAGAGTAGCTATTAATCCTAGCTTTCCGGAAAAATGATATTCCAACGTTTAAAGACCCATACAACAGAAGAGACCATAAGGCTAAGGTGTTTTCATGTGTTAGACCACGATTCTTTTTTTTTTTATTTCCACTCGGTATTCAGTACCTGCATTGAAACCCGACTATATTCGGATTTGCATCGTGTAGAACGCAATTCGAAGGGAAGCGCTCCATACTAAAAAAAATTTCATACCCAAGGGTCGAACTCGAGACCTCTAATTAAGAAAAAAGCAATCACATCCGATGCACCACATCCTTTATGCCATGATTCTTCTTTAATCTTACGTAGAAGTTTATTCACATTTTGTGGACAAGGAGAACTTGAAACAAAATTTTGAGCCTCAAAATTTTAGTAAGTATTTCTCCACATTGACTGGAAAATTTATTTTTAGAAAACTTCTACATTCAAAATCATTTTTCAACACTGATCTATTTTCTTCACGTTTATGGACTCTATAGAGGATCTAATCAATAGAGAAAATATGGATTAAATCAAATACATAAAGACATAATTCATGCCATTTTTTCAGAGGAAATTCGCGATTAGCAAGACTTACAAGTGCTAATTTAAAATAAGTCATGATTCCAAAATTAATCAAAATTTAGTCAATTTTTTGTAAGGCCCCATAAAATAATTTTGCGAAGGAATTTGAAGTTTTGTGGTGCCAAGGTAGACATATGTGTTTGAGGACATTAGGAATTCTTCGTGGCTCACAAGTTCGCCACGGTACGTACTTTTTGGGTTGAAGAATGCACTGAGCAGTTGATGGAAATTTTTGGCAGAATAAGGCAATTCTGCGGTTTGTTTCGCGACCGCAGAACCATTTTGTGGGCCGCATAATCATCGCAGAATTGAGAAGGGAGTTTGTCGAATTTTGAAGGTCGTTTTGCGGTCCATTATGCGATCGCATAGTTGTTTCGCGGTCCGCATTTTCTGTCACAGATTTGGCCTGAAGAATTTTGTTGGGTCATTTTGCGGCCCATTCTGGCCGCATAAGTGGTCTGCCGACCGTAGTCCTGTCGCAGACCGGTCCAGTGCAGCCCAGCTTTTGGGTATCATTTTCACGGTCCATTTTACGGACCGCATATCTGTTCTGCGGTCCATTCTGCAACCGCAGAACTGAGTTCGGAGGGTTCATCTTTCCTATTTTACAACCTGACCCCATATTGATAAATAGCCTTGGGGCTTATTTTGGGACATTTATCTTTGTATTTTAGAGAGAGGAAAGAACATTTTAGAGAGTGAAGGAGGAAACCTAATGTTCTAATCACATATTCTTGCATCAATCTTCAAGAATCAAGAAAAGTCAACATCTAGATTATCATCTATCTAGGTAAGTCCTGCTCCTAAGCTTTCATGCAAGAGGTTACGAGTTATATACATATTGTGGGATTGGAAATAGTCCATACATATGACAATAGGTTGTAGTATGTGGGATTATGAACCATTTTGGGTAGTTCTTGTCGAAGTTGGTTGGGGGAGGAAGGGATTACCATTGTAGAGCTTTATAGTCTATTTTGCATGCTAGATGTTTGAGAAAATTCCTAAGAGAGTTAAACCATGTAAATCTTTTTAATTATTATCCAACTTTCACTATATTCCTATAGATTGTTATTGCTAGAAGTGTTGGGACGTTGTAGTAACTTAAGGAAAGCTCAAACAAGGTATGTTGGCTAAACTCTTCTTTTAGAATTGAACCCCCACAATGGCCTTGTAAGTCCTGGGTTGCTTATTATAAATTGATTATCTCGAATAATCCTTGTGTCAAATGATATATGCGTTCAATTTGTATTTCTAGCGTTTTTGTATGTTGAGTTCCTATTTGAGAAGGCGATTAAGCATGGGTTGTGTGTTAATATATTATAATTTGAAAATGTGATTCTAATGAAAACTAACATGTCGAATTGTGCAAGATATCACATGTTCCTAAGACCCTTAATTTAGTTAGTTGCTCGAATGTGTATTTAAAGCCTTGAATAGAAATGCCGTATTGCTGATAATCTATAAGGACGCGTAGAAGTAAAATAAGTGGGATGGAGATATAAAGTGCGGCCAACGTTCTAAGAATGAAAGTCATACTTGTGGTCAATGGTGCCGGGGAAATGAAATGATGTGAGAAAAGCTTGTGAAATAGGCCTTGATTCAACTGTTCCAAACTGACTCGAAAATAGAATTGTCTAAAAGTTTATGTATCCAAATTATGCCCGAATGTGGTTGTTTTACTTAATGGTGTTCTTTGTAAGTACTTCTATTGTGTTTAAAGTCTTTACTGCTAATGAACCTGAAGTTGTGATTTCCGTGAAATTTTATTTGTTGATATTCACGATGATGATCCATGAAAATAAGGAAATGAAAATGTGAAATATGAAATACGGCTAAGTGCCAAGAATGATATTATGATTGTGGCCACTAGTACCAATGAATTGAAAGGATGTGAAAGAAGTACGAAGTGAGATGATTGATAGAAAAGGGTAATGTCTCGGGCGAAACGGCCCAGCCGATCGGGCCATGATTGGTGTCACGACCCATTTTACCCCTCTGAAAGGCGTCGTGACAGCACCTAGTCTCTACAACTAGGAAATCCTATTAGCATTGAAATAACCGAAAGCAAAGAACAATAAAAACCAACTTAGCTTTAAAATTACAATATAAAGGCAAAAACGCCGCTCGGCATATACAAGTAAAACCAATTTACCAATTATACACATCACTTCCCAAAACCCGGAACCATGAGTCACAAGTCCTACGAAATCTATCTACAGTCTATTATACAAGAGTCTAAGGAATTACAGGAGGAAATAGATAAAGGTAGAAGGGGACTCCGAGGTCTGTGGATCTGCACACTAGACCCAAGGCTGATAGCTCGTACCTGAATCTGCACACGGAAAACATGTGCAGGAAAGGGCATGAGTACACCACAATGGTACCCAGTAAGTGCCAAGCCTAACCTTGGTTGATTAGTGACGAGGTCAGGTCAGGGCCCTACCGGTATAAATATAATGAATTTAAGCAGTAAGAGATATATATTATAGTAAATACATTACGGAAATCTATGGTAAATAGATGTCAAGAAAGCTCTCAGCTCAGAACAAGGTATAACAACAAGGGGATCTCCCGGGATACCGTCTTGTAGCCCCAATGTAAATATGCAGTACATGGGGATCTCCCGGAAACGTCCGTGGTCCCAAAATAAATAGGCAATGCTGGGGGATCTCCCGGAATATGTTTGTAGTCCCAAAGTAAATATGCAATGCATGGGGATCTCCCGGAATACGTCTGTAGTCCCAACGTAAATATGCATCTAAACCAATGACACAATAGTTATAGCATCAAAATTTATAGTTTGGGCTAAGTACACTAAGGAAAAACAGGAGTTTTACTAAACATGCTGCACAGAATTTCAAGTAGACAGTCAAAACACGTAGGCATGCTTTTCTAACCTAAATAAGGTAATTACACATACTAGTGTAGTTCAAACAAGGAAAAACAGTTTATGATTTAGTGAAAAATGAAGTTTTACAACAATATCCCGTGTACGTACTCGTTACCTCATGTACATGGTGCTCATATATCAAACAGTACCAAAAATCCTAAGGAGAAGTTCCCCCACACAAAGTTAGGCAAGCCACTTACCTCGAACCACGCTCAAATCAATCTGAAATCACGCTCTTGCCACGAGTATCCAACTCTGAATGGCCCAAATCTAAGCAAATCAATTACATAACGTAAATATAACTACAAGTAACTACTTTAGCTAATGAATTCGAAGCAAAGGCAAGAAAATAGGAAAAACGCCACACCCATTCATTCACGAGTCTAACCATACCAAATTTACTCAAATCCGATACCAAAATCTCGATCAAAATCCCAAAATTCGGCCTAAGAACGTTTCTCAATTTTTCCCCAATTTTCATCCCGAATCTGTTACATTATAAAATTAAGCATAGATTAGTGGGAATTAATCATAAAGGAGTTAGGATTCATTACCCAAAAACTTCCTCCGAAAATCTCTCCAATTTTTTCCGTCTACGAGCTCTCAATCAAATTTTGAGTTATGAACCAAAAACCCTCGATTTTGAACTTTAAATCTGCCTAGTTATTTCCTTAATCGCGATCGCGGAAACAACCTCGCGATCGCGAAGAACAACTTTGCTGCCTCTTAATTTAGTCTACGCGAACGCCTAACTCCCCAAGCAAACGCGATGCATTAGATCCTCAGACTTACGCGATCGCAATTGACCTCACGCGACCGCGAAGAGCAACACTCGACTCCATTGCTGCCTTAATTCTACTTCGCGAACGCGGCCTAGCCCACGCGTTCGTGATGCATAACCTGACGAACCTATGCAATCGCGTCTCAGCCTTGGCGAACGCAAAGAGATAACTCAGCTGGTCTCCCAAATTCTCTACACGATCGCGATCCTTCTCATGCGATTGCGATGAAGGAAACCAGCTGCAGAGCACTACCAAAAACTGTCAATTCCCTAAGCCCAAAAATGGCCCGTTGGGAATCCGAAACACGCCCGAGGCCACTGAGACTCCAACCAAACATACCAACAAATCGTAAAACACCATATGAGCTTAGTCGAACCCTCAAATCACCTCAAACAACGCTAAAATCCCGAATCACCCTCCAATCCAAACCTTAAGAACTTGAAACTTCAACATTCTACAACCGATGCCGAAACCAACCAAACTACGTCCAATTGACCCTAAATTTTGCACACAGGTCATATTCCATACTAAGAACCTACTCCAACTTCCGGAATTGGATTATGACCCTGATATCAAAAATTCCACTATTGGCCAAAATCACAAAATATCCAACTTTCGCCAATTCAAGCCTAAATCTACTACGGACCTCCAAATCACATTTCGGACGTGCTCCTAAGTCCAAAATCACCTAACGGAATCATCAAAATTCAAATTCGAGGTCAATACCCACAAGTCGACATCTGGTCGACTTTTCCAACTTAAAATCCCNGAATACGATATGGGGAAAGTAGTTAATAGGGGATTGGGGTTCTAACTCTCAAAGTGACCGTTCGGGTCGTTACATCCTCCCCCTCTTAAAATAATCGTTCGCCCTCGAACGAGTATAAAGACATACCTGAAGCTGTGAACATATGAGGGTAATGGATACGCATATCCCGCTCAGTCTCTCAAGTCGCCTCCTCGACCGGCTGAACCCTTCACTCGACCTGTACTGAAGCAATGTTCTTTGACCTTAGCTGTCTGACATGTCTGTCCAAAATAGCCACTGGATATAAGATAGATCTTTGTCCAACTGGACTGAGCTGAAATCCAATACATGAGTCGGATCACCGTGATACTTCTGGAGCATAGAAACGTGGAATACCGGATGGACTACTGCTAGGCTGGGAGGTAAGTCAAGCTCATAAGCAACCTCCCCAAGACGCCGCAATATCTCAAAAGGGCCAATATATCTGGGGCTCAGCTTTCCCTTCATAGGTGATACTCGAAGCAAGACCCGCTCTCCAACTATGAATGCCAAATCACGAACCTTCATGTCCGCATAACTCTTCTGTCTGGACTAGGCTGTGCGAAGTCTATCCTGAATCACCTTCACCTTATCCAGGGCATCTTATACCAAGTCTGTACCCAACAATCGGGCCTCGCGTGGCTCAAAACAACCCACTGGGGACCGACACCGCCTACCATACATAGCCTCATACGGTACCATCTGAATGCTGGACTGGTAATTGTTGTTGTAGGTAAACTGCGCAAGTGGAAAGAATTGGTCCCATGACCCTCCAAACTCCATCACACAAGCACGGAGCATATCCTCAAGAATTTGAATAGTGCGCTTGGACTGCCCGTCCATCGGAGGGTGAAGGTTGTGCTCAGCTCAACCCCAGTACCCAACTCCTGATGTACGGCTCTCCAGAACCGTGATGTGAATTGTGTACCTTTGTCTGAAATGATGGGATACTGGGACACCATGAAGGTGGACAATCTCTCTGATGTAAATCTTAGCCAATCTCTCTGAAGAGTAAGTAGTCATCACCTGGGATAAAATGAGCTGACTTGGTCAGCCGATCCACGATCACCCAAATAGTATCAAACTTCCTCAAAGTCCATGGAAGTCCAACTACAAAATCCATGGTTATCCACTCCCACTTCCACTCTGGGATCTCTAACTTCTTAAGAAAGCCACCCGGTCTCTGATGCTCACATTTGACCTGCTGACAGTTGAGACACTTGGCCACAAACCCAACTATATCCTTCTTCATCATCCTCCACCAGTAGTATTGTCTCAATTTCTGGTACATCTTCGCGGCACCCGGATGGATGGAATACCGCGAGCCATGGGCCTCCTCAAGAATCAACTCCCGAGGCCCATCCGCATTGGGCACACATATCCGGCCCTGTATCCTCATCACGCCATCATCAACAATAGTCACATATCTAGCATCACCTCGTTGAACCCTCTCTTGAAAGCTCTCCTCACATTCCTCGGTCTACCTGAACGGAACACCCTTCTGGTCAGCCTGGTCATAGGTGTTGCAATAGATGAAAACCCCTCAACAAAGCGACAGTAGTATCCCGCCAAACCAAGGAAACTGCGGATCTCCATAGCTGATGATGGTCTAGACTAACTCTCCACTGCCTCTACCTTCTTCGGATCTACCTTGATCCCATCACAAGACGCTACGTGACCCAAGAATGCCACTGAATCAAGCCAAAATTCACACTTAGAAAATTTTGCATACAATCTCTTCTCCCTCTAAGTCTAAAGCACGGTCCTCAGGTGCTGCTCATGATCTTCCCGAGACTGGGAATATACCAGAATGTCGTCAATAAATACAATGACGAAAGAATCAAGATAAGGCCGAGACACACTGTGCATCAAATGCATAAAGGTTGTTGGGGAATTGGTCAACCCAAAAGAAATGACAAGAACTCATAATGACCATATCTGGTCTGAAAGCAGTCTTCAGGATATCTGGCTCCCGATCTTCAATTGATGATAGCCAGCACGCAAGTGAATCTTGGAAAACACCCTAGAACCCTATAACTTATCAAACAAATAATAAATGTGAGGCAATGGATACATGTTGTTCATTGTAACCTTGTTCAGTTGGCGATAGTCAATACACATACGCATAGAACCATCCTTTTTCTTCACAAACAAGACCGGAGCACCCCAAGGTGATACACTGGGCCTAATGAAATCCTTATCAAGAAACTCCTGCAACTCCTCCTTTAACTCAGGAGGAGCCATACGGTAAGGAGGAATAGATATGGGATGAGTGCCCGACAACAAATCAATGCCAAAGTCAATATCTCTGTCGAGCGGCATGCCCGGAAGATCAACTGGAAACACATCAGGGAAATCCCTCACTACTAGAACTGACTCAAATGTAGGGGTATCAATACTGACATCTCTCACATAGGCCAAATATGCATCACACCCCTTCTCAACCATTCGCTGAGCTTTAAGAAATGAAATGACCCAGTGGGGAGCATACTCTAAGGTACCTCTCCACTCTAATCACGGTAAGCCTGGAATAGCCAGTGTCATGGTCTTAGCGTGACAATCAAGAATAGCATAATGAGGTGACAACCAATCCATGCCCAAGATAACATCAAAATCTACCATATTGAGCAATAATAAATCGGTTCTGGTCTCAAAACCACTAAGATCAATCAAACACGACCGATATACAAGGTACACAATAAGAGAATCTCCCACAGGAGTAGATACATAGACATGGGAACTCAAAGAATCCCGAGATACCCCTAAATATGGAGCAAAATAAGAAGACACATATGAATACGTAGATCCTAGGTCAAATAATACCGATGCATCTCTATGACAGACGGGAACAATACATGTGATGACAAAATCTGAAGCAACTGCCTCTAAATGGGCTGGAAAGGCATAATACCTGGCTTGGCCTCCCTCTCTATGGCGACCTCGACCTCCCGAACCTCTACCTCGAGTTGCCTGAGCAGGTGGGATGGCATATGGGACTGGAAGAATGACCAGAGGGCCCGGTGGAGCACGTGGTGGCTGAAAAGTCGGTGGAGGTGCACCCCTCCTGAATCTGGGACAATCCCTAACCATGTGATGAGTATCACCATACTCATAACAGCCCTTCAGAGGATGCGGTGGCTGAGACTGACTCGGACCTGTCCTGCTGGACTGGCCGGTAATAGCACCTCGACCAGGAAGCATACTGGACACTGGCGGTGCATAATAAGGCTCCTGAGGTCTAGGAGGAGCTGGAACACCGATGGCTGCTGGAAGAGCTAAATGAACAGAGCAACTCACAAAACCCCTACCATTGCGTGTTTCTGGTGCACGAGCTCCTGAAAAATGGCCAGTCTCTCGAGACCTCTTGGCTTCTCTCTCTCCTCTCTGTCCTAGGCAAACATGCCCTCCACTCTCCTGGCAATACTCACGTCCTGCTGATAAGTGATATCCATCTCTAACTCCCTGGCCATACTGGTCCGAATACTAATGTGGATCCCCTCAATGAAGCAACGAACCCTCTCTCTGACTGTAGCAACCAAAGCTGATGCATGTCGAGCCAACTCACTGAAACGGACTGCATACTCCGACACAGTCATAGCACCCTGGCGCAGCTGCTCAAACTCTGCGCGCCAAGCATCCCTAAGGCTCTGAGGGACATACTCACGCAAAAATGTATCTGCGAACTGAGTGCAAGTGAGCAAGGTTGCCTCGTCCGGACTACTCAGCTCATAGGCACGCCACCACTGATATGTCACTCCCCACAGCTGGAAAGCGATGAAAGAAACCCCACTCATCTCCACTATGCCCATAGTGCGGAGAATACGATGACACTCCTCAAGAAAACCCTGAGCATCATCTGAAGCTAGTCCGCTGAAAGTGGGTGGGTGGTATTTCTTGTACCTCTCAAGTCTGAGCTGCTCTACCTCAGAAGCAGCTACCCTGGTCTCATGCTGAACCGCAGCCACTGAGGGCATAGGAATAAACTCCGGGGCCTGATCAACCTCGACCCTATGCTCAGGAGTGCGGATTTTGGGAATCTGTGCCCCTCCCCGGGCCTAAGATGTGGCGGGAGCTATCAGAATCAACCCAGCCTGAGCCAAAGTGCTGAACATGCTCATGAACTGAGCCAAGGTCACCTGGAGGGCTGGAGCAGCAATAGGAATCTCTGGTGCCGGCCGTCTAGCTGGAGTTGCTGGGGGCTCCACTGTCACAGCTCGCATAGGTGCTCGGGTTGCACCGCGTGGTCGTCCTCTACCCCAACCCCGGCCTTTGGCAGCTCTGGCAGGGGGCTCGGGTGCCTGATCATCAGTCCTCCCTGTACGGGTACTCACCATCTGTGAGAAACAATAGAATAGAAATGTTTAGACTTTTGATGTCAATAACTCGCACGACAAGTAAATCAAAGAAGTATGATTTTTCTTAACTGTTACATACCCTCTCGAAGTAAGTATGGACGTCTCCGCACTGATCCGCGAGACTTTAATAAATCGTCTTGTGACTCACGACTCCTATGAACTTAGAGCTCTGATACCAACTTGTCACGACACATTTTACCCCTCCGGAAGGTGTCATGACGACACCTAGTCGCTACGACCAGATAAGCCTATTAGCATTGAAATAATCGAAAGCAAAGAATAATAAAAAATGACTAAGCTTCAAAATTACTATATAAAAAAAAATACCGCTTGGCATATACAAGTAAAACCAATTTACCAATTATACACATCACTTCCCAAAACACAGAACCATGAGTCACAAGCTCTACGAAATCTATCTGTAGTCTGCTATACAAGAGTCTAAGGAATTACAGGAGGAAACATATAAAGGTAGAAGGGACTGCGAGGTCTACGGACACGCGCAGAAGTACCTTGAAGTCTCCTAAAGCAGCAACATCACACTAGACCCGAAGCTGATGGATCGTACCTAGATCTGCACACGAAAAAAATTTGTAGGAAAGGGCATTGATGCGTGGCTAGAATTCATGATTTTAAGCATTATATACCTTGCATTTTATGTGCTTTAATGATAAAAATACATGCCGTATGTGCCTAATGGGGTTTATTTAATGTGTAGGTGAATTGGAAATGGAAGCCGAGCTAAATGAGAGCATAAACGTCGAAAAATACGCTCAAGAGTCGAAAAGGAGCGACCCGGGACAAGTCTGGAGTTAGCCAGGCATTTGGCTCTTAAGGCCAGGGGGTGCCTGGCGTTAACCTTCAAACGCCAGCCATGGCCAGGTGTTAGCCC
>ML394056.1:42331-68414 GCA_005239525.1 Nicotiana knightiana | reverse complement strand
TATATATATATATATATATATATATATATATATATATGTATATATATATATATGTATGTATGTATGTATGTATAAGTGTTGCAGTGCGCAATCCGATCCCACCATATCATAATATCATAATCATAGTTCACCCTTATTCCACCAAAATAATCCACCCTTATTACACCCGTTGCAGCGTGCAACACATTCCCACTGTACAATATAGATTCACTTTTATTCCACCTCAATATACAACCCTTATTTTACCTGTTGCGGCATGCAACCCAATCCCACCATATCAATATAAAGTACTAATTATGCATAGTAAAACTTACATTTCAAATCACAGCAAACCCTTTACAATCCCTAAACACCAAACTGAAATAGGTAGGACACCTTGTACAACATGATAATCCGCATAAGTAATACTACACAACGAGACCAATCTAGAATTTATAACTAGAAGGTACAAATAAACCAATTGAGCAAATAGTAGGAAATCATGAAACTATGGAAGAACTAATATCATGAAAAGGAGAAAACAATGACTAACATGTAGAAATTAGGCACGAGA
The DNA here is from genome assembly GCA_005239525.1 of Nicotiana knightiana. NCBI lineage: Eukaryota > Viridiplantae > Streptophyta > Magnoliopsida > Solanales > Solanaceae > Nicotiana > Nicotiana knightiana. Next base: position 67,861 of record ML394056.1, on the reverse strand, counting down.
ACACATTTAGAGCATATAACAACTAAGATAGGGAAAGAGATAATCTAAGAAGAACAAGGAGACAGGGAAAACGGATAATTCGGCGGCGCATAAGCACTCATCACCTCACATATACGCCGCTCACAGAAATTCACATAGCACATAGTTCGAGGGTTCCTAATTCCATCAAGTCAAGGTTAGACACAACACTTACCTCGCTCCAAAGACCACTCACTGCTCAATCACATCTTTGCCTCTCAAACAAGCCTCCGAACCAATAGAATCTAGCAAACTACCAACCAAACAATTCAAATCAATCCTTATGAACTACCCACGATTGCAAGAATTCAATTTAGGCAATTTTTGAAAAAGTCAAAAAAAGTCAACCTCCGGGCTCGCTTTGTCCAATCCCGAAGTTTGGACCAAAACCCGATTTTCCATTCACCCCCGAGCCCGGTTATGTAATTTATTTTGGAATACGACCTCAATTTGAGGTCTAAATCTCCAATTTATCAAATCCCTAATTTCTACCCCAAAACCCCCCAATTCCACCATGGAAACACTAGAGTTTAGGTTAAAAACTTATGAATAAGTACTGAAAGATTGAAAGTAAATAGGTTAGATTCACTTACCAATGAGTTGGCGAAGAAAAGATCTTGGAAAAATCGCCTCTAGGGTTCTAGGTTTTGAAAATTTGAAAAATGAACCAAAATCTCGTCTAAGTCAAGTTTTGATCAGTTGCAGATGTCCCATTTGCGAACCCCGCAAATGCGAGAAAACCATCACATTTGCGAAGATTCTCCCACCTGTGAAATCATCGCATTTGCGACAAAAAGTTCGCAAATGCGAATACTGACGTACCGCAAATGCGATCATTTGATCGCATTTGCGATCATTGCTCGCACTTTTCTCCCTTCACAAAAGTGAATCTGTGTTCGCAAATGCGAACTCTGGACTTCCCGCAAATGCGAACTCTGGCCTTCCCGCAAATGCGAACTTATGCTGACCCAGGTACTCTTCGTAAATGCGAAGAATTGACTCGCAAATGCGAGCATGTCAGGAATAGGGAATGTTCGTAAATGCAAACAATGATCTCGCAAATCCGAGGTCAGTTACCAGAAATTGCAGACATCAATTGAGTTCTAAGTCCAAATTCACTATGTAGCCTATCCGAAATTCACCCGAGCCCTCGGGGCTCTAAACCAACTATGCACACAAGTCTAAAAATATCATACAAACTTACTCTCGCGATCAAATCTCTATAATAACACTTAGAACTACGAATTGAACACCAAACTAAATGAAATTTTCAAGAAAACTTTGAAACTTCTATTTTCACAACTGGATGTCCGAATCACGTCAAACCTACTCCGTTTCTCACCAAATTTGACAGACAAGTCATAAATGTACTATTGGACCTATAACGGGCTCCAGAACCAAACTATGGACCCGATATCCAAAAGTCAAACGTCGGTCAAACATTTCAAGTTCATTAAGCCTTAAGCTTTCAAATTTTTATAAAATGCGATAATTCGGGCTAGGGACTTTCGAATTCGATTTCGGGATAGGCCTGAGTCCCAAATCACGATACGGACCCACCGTGACCGTCAAAACAAGAATCCGGGTCCGTTTTCTCAAAACGTTGATCGAAGTCAACTCAAGTGGATTTTAAGGAAAACTTTCATATTTTTCTCAATTTTTAACATAAAATCTTTCAGGAAAGATGCCCGGGCTGTGCATGCAAATCGAGAAATACTAAAACATAATTTTTAAGGCTTCAGATTATAGGATTCAATTTCAAAACATAAGATGACCTATCGGGTCATCAGAAATTTTAAATTCAGTAGTAAAATTTATGCAACTAACCTGCATTATACAAATTGATAAAAAACTATGAAATTATTATCAAAACACTCCTAAAAATCTAAAGAAAAAGAAATAATTTATAAATATACCTGATTTAACACTTGTAGATGGTTTGGTGTGTTTGAGATGATGACCGATTGACACTTGATTTTGAGTTTTGACAGAAAGAAATTAGTGAATTGAGTTTGTTGTGCACTCATGATTTACAAATAAATATAAAAGAGAAGAGAAGTTTAGCATACATGAATGTGTAATTATTGTTCGAAGGTGAAAAGAACAAATATTGAATGTACATCTCAAAGGTTGAAATAAACTGTACATTTGCAATATGTAGTGGAATATGAAAATAATTCTAAAGAATCAGATAGGCTGCAACAATTGAATTGACCTGTCAAGCCTTTAAGGAATTAGCTCTAGCTTCATGTTCCCACATATATATATCCAACGTCATAATAAATGATTTTTTCAAATATTAAAATTAGAATAGTTCGCATGCATTTCATCATTTATTTTTTTCATATGTACTATACTTGCTTTATCATTTATTTGGGAGATAAATTTACTTTTTTTATACAAAATAGTATATGAATAGTTTTCAAGTGAAGGGTAAAATGGTTCGTTCAAGATTATTGGTTATTTAGTAATTTCATTTTGACTTAAGGCCTTCACACTTTTACAACAGTATGATGATATGATATATCTAAATAGGATTTGTAGTCAAAATTAGATAGGAATAAGTTTTCACTTTTCAACTTGAAATAAGTTTCGTACTTTTATAAATACTGGTATAGGTAGCTCATTTTATGTGTAAAAAAACATAAAGACGCGTGGAGATTTTTGAGAACTGTAGAGAGATTTAAGATATTTATAATAAAATATTTTCCTTCATGATGGTATTATTTAAAGGCAGAAGCAATTAGTAGAAATAAATATTGAAAAGTAAGCCATCTAGATCCTGGATTTATAACTATGTTCGTTGTGTTCAATCTAATAATGTTATTGTGTTGTCATACATTTCTTACAGGTTAGGATAAACAAAATTAAAACTGAAAATTACGTTGTGTATAAAGTAGTAATTATACATAGTGTACTTTTGGAGACTCCTAGAGTGGCCTTCAGATTAAGGTTAATTAGTTATTTAAGATAGGTTTAGCATATTGGCTACATTAAAATCAGATGCAATCAGTTTCGTACACAATAGATATTTCTAAGTTAGGAGTTGGGCTTAAAGAAGATGATAGCTAACTCAGGGTGTAATCGAGAAGTTTAGCTGAAGAAAATATAAGAAGAAAGAAGAGAGGAATCTTATTCATCAATTCCTTCAATTACAACGTTGTAATGTATTTATATCACAACTATTGAAAAGTAATGAGCTACTATCATTCACTGTATAATATTTCCTAACTAACTGTTTTAACTAACTTGTAACTAACTCACTTACACCTGTAACAAACTTGATGCGAGCTGCCTTATTCCATTTCTTCTGCATTCTTACACTTGCATCAATACCCCTCGCTTAGAGATGATACTTGTCCTCAAGGATGGAATGCATGAAATTTGTGTTGTAAGTCAGTCAAATACTCCCAAGTAGCCTGTGCAGCATCAATGCATGTCCACTTCACTAACACCTGCCAACAATTTTGTTGCCTCCCTTAACCATCCTCCTTTCAAGAACAAACTTAGGAAAGGAACAATAGGGACTTGAAAAATGAAAACTGGTGGATGGTTAATGATAGTAGGAACCTAAAGACACCATTTAAGTTGAGAAACATGAAAGGTTGGATGAATCAGAAAATCAGTAGGTAGTAATAACTTGTAGGTAACAACACCAATCCTTTCAACAATAAGATAGGGAGCAAAATACTTGGCTGCTAGCTTGTTGAAAAGTCTGACAACAACCGAGACTTGTCTATAAGGTTGAAGCCTCAAATAAACCCAATCACTCACCTGAAAACACCTATATGTCCTATGCTATTGGCAATGCCCTTCATCCTTTGTTGGGCTTTTGTAATGTGGAATTTCAGTAACTTAATCACTGCCTCCCTAGCCTCCAAAGATCTGTCGACCATCTCAGAAGTGGCTTCACCAGGAAGATAGGGTAGATGGATGAGAGTCTTTTGACCATACAAGAATTCATAAGGAGTGAATCTAATTGTTGTGTGATAAGAAGTATTAAACCACCATTATGCTAGAGCCAAATAAGAAGACCACTCATGAGGCTTGTCAAGCGGGATCACCTTAATTAAGTCTCCAAAGTTTTGTTCAAGACCTTTTTTTGACCATTTATTTAAGGATGGTAAGCAGTTGATATTTGCAATTGGACACCTTGCAATGTGAAAAGTTTTTTCCAGAAACTACAAAGGAAAAAAGGATCTGTAACGACCCGACCGGTCGTCTTGTGTTCTAAAACCCCGTGCCCCTAAATGAGATTTTCCGTATTTACTTTTACTGACTTATAGCTTGCAGAGATGGGTGGTTCGAGGTTTAGAGGAGTTTGGGGGTGGTATAGGAACACTTAGTTCCTTAAGGTTGGCCTTAAAGACCAAGTTTGACTTTGGTCAACACTTTTAGTAAATGACCTCATAATCGAGATTTGAAAGCTCCAGTAGTTTCGTATGATGATTTCAGACTTGGCCATATGTCCGGAACGGGTTTCGGATGACCCGGGAGTGTTTCTGCGCCAAATAGTGAAAAATGATTCCTTAAGTTAAAAAATTGAGGTCTGGAACGTGTTTTTGTCTTATCGAGGTCCGAACGGAATTTCGAGATCGGGAATAGTTCCGTCATATCATTTATGACTTGCTCGCAAAGTTTGGTGTCATTCCGAGTAGTATAGGTATGTTTCGGCGTGTTGAAAGTGAATTCAAGAACTTAAAGTTCTTAAGTTGGATTTAGTTGGTTTCGGGGTATGATTCTTGAATTTAGTATTCGGTGGATTAGATTAGTTAGAGGACTTCCTTTAGCTCTAAGACTAGGGATCTAAGGAATTGGTGGGAAATCCAGAAAAGCAAAAATCCCACTCTTAGAACATTGTTGAAAGAGAAGAGATTGTTTCGGATGTTCCGAAGGCTCGAGCGAGTCCGTGTTATGATTTAGAACTTGTTGGTATATTTGGGCGGGGCTGCCCAATTTTCGCAGAAGTGAAGCCACAGGTGCGGGCTCCGTTCCGCAGGTGCGACCTGGCCTTTTTCTCCTCTTCCGCAGGTGTGAGCACTGGCTCACAGATGCGAGACCGCAGGTGCAGTCCTCGAGCCGCAGGTGCGGTCCTCGAGCCGCAGGTGCGAAAGTCCTGGAGGCAGTGAGGTTGTTTTAAATGCGAGACTTAGGCATTTTTAGGCCATTTTTCTTTCATCTTGGATGACTTGGGGAGATCTCAAAGGGGAGATTCGACCTAGAAATTGTGAGGTAAGTAATCCCTACTTAAAAGTGAGTTTAATACTTGAATTTGGGTAGATTAACACACAAAGATTAGTAGAAATAATGGGTTTAGAGTAAAACCTAGGGTTGGGAGAAAAATAAGATTTAATCAAGAAACTTGTTATGAAATCATGAAAAAATCATATAATATCGATCCTTAGGTTATGGGTGATGATTTCCCTTGAAAATTTCCAGAATCCGAGCATGTGGGTCAGGGGGCGCATTTAGGATTTTTGCAAAATAGGTTGGGATAACCATTTAAATAGGAGAATTGTGGACTTTCGAACATAGATTGATTTATTTATATAATGTTTTGCTAGTTTCAAGATCTTGGGCGACGAATTTGGAGATTCAGGCGCATTCTTGACCGGGGAAGTAGGCTTGAAACGAGGTAAGTCTCCCTTCTAATCTTGTAAGAGGGAATTGTCCCCGTAGGTGAAATAACGAATTATATGCTACTATTTGTGGGGGGGATACGCACACACGAAGTGACGAGAGTCTAGATACTATTATGCTTATGTCGGGGGAGTCTAGGATCCTCAAGTATGCTCTACGTGCCGTATCTTGTAATCTTAATGATAAATTTAGAATTTCTTGGCATCATCAAATTATTTAAATGGATATCTAAGAAGGTCACATATCATTATTTAATCTTATTGGTTTTTCTTTGGAAGAATATTCCCAAATAAACTGCTGATTTTTCTGCTGAATGTGTGTACATGTTAGTACCTGAGTCGCATGTATAATTCGCTAGTGGGGTAACTCTATTATTTATTTTTACCGCGTTGCATGTGCGATTCGCGATCGGGGGTAATAGATACATCTATGTTTCGTGCCATTCGACCCTTCGGCAGTGCACATTTATTATTTCGTTGGATCGGCCGTACGTTCACGACATGCTATGTACTTGCTAACTGTTTAGTATTTCTTTAGTTGTTTACCTGTTAATTACCCTGGAAAATGAATTACCAACCTGTACGGTAGGGAATTCGACATACAAAGATATCTGTAGGGAGATTTGATTTTCCTGCCTTGACTACTTATTCATAAATTACCATTCTTCCTTAGCCTTATATTTAAACGTATTATTTTGGCTCTGGTAAGTGTCAAGTTGACCTCTCGTCACTACTTCTTCGAGATTAGACTGGATACTTACTGGGTACATATTGTTTATGTACTCATGCTACGCTTCTGTACTTGATTGTACAGGTTCTCAGGCAGGTGCATCTGGGTATCAGTCCGGAGCTCGTCCTTGATCGCACTAGGTTGAGGCTTCACAGTGAGCTCCTCCTCTTAATGACATTCAACAATACTCTGGAGTCTTTCTTTTTCTATTTCTGTCTATATCCTCTTAGACAATAGGATATTCCTTTATTTCTTTTGATTCTACTCTACTAGATGCCTGTAGACTTGTGACACTACTTCCTGGCACACACATTGGTAGACTATTATTTTGGGGATGTAATTAATTAATGTTGTCTTTTGGTGTTCGTAACTTGATTGCCCTGCTGAGTTATATTCCATGCGTAGTGGTTAAACTATTTTTGAAACAAGGGAAGGATTTAATAGAAAACAAACTAGATTCACTAGGTAATTAGTTATGGCTTGCCTGACAATGGTGTTGCGAGCCATCGTGACCTGGACTAGGATTTGGGTCGTGACAACATGGTATCAGAGCCCTAGGTTCACGTAGGTCTCATGAGTTACGAGCAAACCCGATAGAGTCTTACGGATCGGTACGGAGATGTCTGTCTTTATCTTCGGGAGGCTATAGGGTGTTAGAAAATCTCTCTTTATTCATCTTCTATCGTGCAGTTGATGGTATGCTAAATTTCAGTCTCATATTTTCTCGCAGATGGTGAGGACGTGCGCAACTGAGATTCCAGACCCGGGAGGGGCCGCTACCCCCGTTGTCAGGGGTCGTGGCAGAGGTCGGGGGAGGGCACCGTCCCGAGGTAAGGGACGCAGGCGTCCTAGAGCTGCCCCAGTTGCACCGCCAGTGGATCCAGCGGAGGATCTTATCGCTGAGGAGCAAGGAGAGGCACCCGCAGCAGATCCTGTCCCGTTGGACTTCATGACGGCGCCGGTGTTTCAGGAGGTCATGGGCCGTATGATGCGGTTCATGGATACTATGACTCAAGATGGTTTATTTCCAGCGGACCCGGCCACATCTCAGGCAGGAGGGGGAGCACAGATCCCTACTGCCCAGGCCGCAGGACATGCAACTGCAGTTTATCAGACCCCGGGTACACTGCCCGCGGGTGGGGTTCAGCCAGTAGCAGCAGCGACACCTAAGCCTAGACCAACTGCGGACGGTGATCCGCAGAAGCTATTAGACAGATGGACCAGACTACACCCTCCTATCTTTGGAGGCGAACGTCATTAGGATGCTCAGGATTTTATTGTCCGGTGCAGGGACAGACTGCACAATATGAGGATACTGGAGTCCCATGAAGTTGACTTCACTACTTTCCAGGTAGAGGGCAGGTCCCGTAGATGGTAGCAGTCTTATGTTCTTGGTAGACCTTCCGATTCTCCTCCTATCACTTGGGAGAAGTTCACTAAGCTATTCCTGGACAGGTATATTCCACCCTCTTAGAGGGAAGAGCTATGGTATCAGTTTGAGCAGCTAGAGCAGGGTCAGATATCAGTGACCGACTACGAGGCTAGGTTTTCTGACCTGTCTCGTCATGCACTTATGATACTTCCTACTGACGCAGAGAGAGTGTAATCTTAATGATAAATTTAGAATTTCTTGGCATCATCAAATTATTTAAATGTATATCTAAGAAGGTCACCTATCATTATTTAATCTTATTGCTTTTTCCTTGGAAGAATATTCCCAAATAAACCCCTGATTTTTCTGCTGAATGTGTTTATATATGAGTACCTTAGTCGCATGTATAATTCGCGAGCGGGGTAACTCTATTATTTATTTTTACCGCGTCACATGTACGATTCGCGAGCGGGGGTAATAGATATATCTATGGTTCATGCCGTTCGACCCTTCGGCAATGCACATTTATTATTTCGTTGGATCAGCTATACGTTCGCGGCATGTTATGTACTTGCTAACTGTTTGGTATTTCTGTAGTTGTTTACTTGTTAATTACCCTGGAAAATTAATTAGCAACCTGTACGGTAGGGAACTCGACATACAAAGATATCTGTAGGGAGATTTGATGTTCCTGTCTTTACCATTTATTCATAAATTGCCATTCTTGCTTAGCCTTGTATTCAAACGTATTATTTTGGCCCTAGTAAGTGTCAAGTCGGCCTCTCGTCACTACTTCTTCGAGATTATACTGGATACTTCCTGGGTGCATATTGTTTATGTACTTATGCTACGCTTCTGTACTTAATTGTACAGGTTCTGAGGCAGGTGCATCTGGGTATCAGTCCGGAGCTCGTCCTTGATTGCACTAGGTTGAGGCTTCAGGGTGAGCTGCTCCTCCTGATGACATTCAGCAACACTCTGGAGTCTTTCTTTTGCTATTTCTGTCTATATCCTCTCAGACAGTAGGATAGTCCTCTATTTCTTTTGATTCTACTCTACTAGATGCCTGTAGACTTATGACACTAGTTCCTGGCACACACATTGGTAGACTATTCTTTTGGTGATGTAATTAATTAAAGTTGACTTTTGGTCTTCGTAACTTAATTGCCCTGCTATGTGTTAGGTTCCATGCGTAGTGGTTAAACTATTTTTGAAACAAGGGAAGGATTTAATAGAAAAAAAACTAGATTCACTATGTAATTAGTGTTGGCTTTCCTGACAACGGTGTTGGGCCCATCGTAACCTGGAGTAGGATTTTGGCCGTGCCAGGATCTCTATCACTTCTTAAGGTAACATGCATACCATGAAGTTAAAAAATGTTATCCAAGAAACACTGGGCTATTGATTGGGCAGTATAAGGGTGGGATAGTGCCATAAAGTGGCCATACTTGCTCAATATATCAACCACAATCAAAATCACTTCTTTTCCATTAGACTTGGGTAAATCCTCAATGAAATCCAAGAATATATCAGTCCAAAACTCCTTCAGGAATTGGCAAAGGTTGCAGTACTCCAGGAGATGAAGCAGTACCATATTTGTGCCTCAGACACACATTACACTTGTTGATTTGAGTTCTGGTGTCTTGTATGAGAGTTTTCTAAAATAATAAGGACTGCAATCTCTTAATGGGAACATCCATTGCAGAATGACCTCCTTCAGGAGTTGCATGCCATATTTCAATAATGGTGCTCCTCAATTGCACATTATCTCCAACCACAAGTCATCCCTTCCATCTTATCTGGCTGTTACACAAAGTATATGACTTATAGGGTTGTTTTTGGAGCTTAGTAATAACTATTTGTAATGATGGATAAGTGATCCAAGTGTTCTAAATCTGAATAAAGAAAGAATCATTTGGAGTTAGCACAAATATAAGTAGCAACTCATCATAAGGTTTTCTAGACAAGGCATCTACAACCTTGTTTTCCACTCCCTTTGTATATTCAATACAGAATCAAATGACATGAGTATTGAAATACCATCCACTTGGAAATCAGTATGACATTTTGATCCAATAAATGTTTCAGTGCCTTATGATCTGTTTTCACAATGGATGGTATTCACAACAAGTAGTGAGACCATTTGGTAACAGCCAAAATGAGTGCCAAAAGTTCCCTATCATAAACTGACATTGCTTGGTGTATAGGGGATAATGACTTACTTATTTAAGCTATAGGATGACCTTGTTGCATCAAGACCGCTCCAATTACTTTCCCACTAGCATCAGTCTCTACAACAAATGGCCTAAAATAGTCAGGCATTGCTAAGACAGTTGCAGAAACTAGTGTTTGTTTCAACTTGTTGAATGCTTCAGTACACTCTTCAATCCAAGAGAATCCTTCCTTCTTAAGTTGATCATGCAGTGGCCTACATATAGCAACAAAATCTTTAATGAATCTCCTATAGTACCCAATAATACCCAAGAACCCTCTCAACAGTTTGATATTACAAGGAACATGCCAACTCTGTACAACCACTATCTTCTTAAGATCAATTGAAACTACCTCAACACTGATAATGTGACCTAAGTATTCTATCTTAGGCACACCAAATGCACACTTAGCCATCCTAGCATACAACTAATATTGTTGCATCAAATCAAAGAAAGCCTTCACATGATCAACATGAGCAGACATGCTTTTACTATAAATCAAACTATCATAAAAAATACTAGGACTGACTTCTTCAACAAAGGTTTAAAAATAGAATTCATAAGACTCTAAAATGAAGAAGGAGCATTAGTTAGACCAAAAGGCATAACTAGGAACTCATAATGACCTTCATGAATTTTGAAAGTTATTTTGTGGGTATCCTCCTTTGCAATTCTTAGCTGGTGGTAACCTGCTCTAAGATCTATCTTAGAGAACACAACTACACCTCCCAATCCATCAAGAAAATCCTCAATGATGGGTATAGGAAACTTGTCTTTGACTGTCACATATTTTAATTCCCTATAGTCAATACATAGCCTCCAACTACCATCCTTTTTTCCTACCAACACAACAATTGAGGCATAAGGACCGGTACTATGTTGAATCACCCCTTGTTCCATCATTTCTTGAACTAACTTCTCAATGAGATCCGTTTTACTTCGGGTTATCTATATATCCTCTTGTTCACAAGACTTGCAGATTCTATCAAGGGCATTATGTGGTCAAAAGAGCCTCTATAAGGGGGTAAGGTAGTGGGAGCTTCAAAGATACTTGAATACTGCTTGATGAGAGCAACTAAAGATGGTGTGAGTTCAGCTTCCTGTGTAGCTTGTATGTTATGGCATTGCACTCCATCTGCATCCATATCCATCAGTGACATCATGAAAAACTAAGCCTCTGAATCCATTATTTTGGGTAAGGAAGTGGCTATAGTTGATTTAACTTAGCTGTTAGCAGTTCTCATCACATGCTTCTTGCCTTTGTGTGCAAACTTGATGGTTCTGTTTCTAAAGTCAAACAGGATTCTTCCCAAAGTACTAAGCCACTGCACTCCCATTACTATATCCACCTTCCCTAGTGGTAACAATAGGAAGTCTGATGAGAATGTTGTCCCTTGTAGTAACCATTGCAGATTCCTGCACACAACAACAGTTTGTGGCTTTCTTCCATAAGCCACACTGATGGATTGTTCCACTATAGAACTAGATTGACACCCTAATTTCTTAGCAACTTCACGATCAATGAATTATATGTACTCCCAGTATCATTCAAAACTTGTACGTGCCTCTTCTCATGATAGACAGTGACTCTGACTGTTTGATAACCAGACACCCCAATAAAAGCTTGAAGAGATATAGTCATAAACTCATTGCTAGTTTTCACAATTTCTTTGATCAAAACATCATCTTCTACCTCTGCTATCGTAGTTTTCCTCCTCTACTACTTCCACCATTGTAACCACTCGACCAGTCATTTTGAGAGTTATAGCCCCGATCCCCTGTCTACTGCTTTCCCCGTGTCTTTTTCTGCTTATGTGTCTTGCCGGGAGGTGTTGGTCGTGGTTTCAGAGTGTTTTGGGACACTTAGTCCCTAAACAGAAGCTTAAGTCTTAGGATTTTGGCTGTAGTCGGAACTGTGTGAAGACGACTCCAGAATGGAGTTCCGTCGGTTCTGTTAGCTCCATTGTGTGATTTTTGAATTAGGGGTGTGTCTGGATTGTTTTTTGGAGATTTTGACCGGTAGGGGAATTTTTGATACCGGGGTCGGATTCTAATTCTGAAAGTTGGAGTATGTCCGTAAGGTTGATTATGACTTGTGTCCAAAATTTGGGGTCAATCAGACGTGGTTTGGTAGGTTTGACATTGGTTGTCGAATTTGGAAGTTTCAAGTTCATTAAGTTTGAATCGGAGGGCGATTTGTGTTTTTAGCGTTGTTTGATGTGATTAGATGGCTTGACTAAGATCGTATGGTGTTTTAGGACTTGTTGGTATGATTGGTTGACGTCCCGGTGCCTTCGAGTGTGTTTCGGATTCTTAACGGATGAAATATTGGACTTATGCAATTGCTGAAGCTTGTTACACCTGGTGTAAAGTGCGTAGGTGCGGCACCGCAGAAGAGGATTTGGACCCGCCCAACTGAGATCTCAAGTGCAGCCATAGCTCCGCAGAGGCAGACATGTAGAAGCGAAAGAGAAGAGCAGATACGGGCTTGCAGAAGCGGCCCTTGTTCGCAGAAGTGGGCCTTTAGGACTTAATTGAAGTCCGCACCTTTGAGAGATTTTCCGCTGGTGCGGTGGATTCCTTGCAGAAGCGAGATCGCTGGGCAAAGGGGATTTCCAGGGTTTGATTCCCATTTTGATTTTGGGACTTTGGGAGCTCGTTGTGAGGCAATTTTTTGAGGTTTCTTCGAGAATATTGTTGGGGTAAGTGATTCTAACTTGGATTGGTTTATATTTCATAAATCTATCGATGTTTTTATCTTCTAATTTGGGATTGAGTTAGAAATTTGGGGAAAAATTATAGAAACTTCATAGGCTATAATTTCGAGTTTTGGAAGGCGATTTGAGGTTGGATTCGAGTAATTCTTGTATGGTTAAACTCGTGAGTGAAATATTCATATTTTGTGACTTTTACCCGATTCGGAGACGTAGGCCCGGGAGGCTTTTTGGGACGATTTCCTATATTCTCACTTTAGCTTAGATTTCATTGACTAGATTAGTCTCTTATAGCTATATTTATGGTATGTATAAGATTTTGGCTAGATTTGGGCTATTCGGAGCCGGTTATTCATGGGAAGAGCATTGCTATCAATTGATTGAGCTTGGTTCGAGGTAAGTGGCTTGCCTAACCTTGTGTGAGGGAAATCCCCTTAGGATTTAATACTGATATTGTTATGTGAGTGTCGTGTACGCGAGGTGACGAGTGCATACACAAGCTATTTGTGGAAAAACCTAATTTTTACCGAGTACTTACCTGTTTTCACCTTAATTGAATATAGTAGCCAGCGTAGTTACCCTCACGACCCAAAAACCACTAGTCGTGATGGCACCCAACTTGACCCGCTAGGCAAGCCAACTGACAGAAAAAACAAGCCAAATGAAATTATAGGAAAATAATGAAGAAATATCTGAACTTTTACAAATTTCCCAAGAACTGGCAGTACAAATCATGAGCTTCTAAGATTTTGAATTTACAAGCCGATACAATTAATTACACGGTCTGTTATAAACTACATAAAAAAAATAATAAAATCTAAAGCCTCCAAGGACAAGTAGCGGCTATATCCAGAATGCACGAACATCTTCAGGGTTAGTTCCCGACATCGCCAGCAGCTCTGCTCGAAAAGTCTGCACACAAGGTGCAGAAGTGCAGTATGAGTACAACCAACCCCATGTACTCAGTAAGTATTTTGGCTAACCTTGTCGAAGTAGTGACAAGACTTTTTAGTAAAAATGTGCTCACAAATAAAAGTTTGTATTGAAATCAAGCATTAGAACTTTACTACCACATAACAGAATAGAGTACACGAAACGAATGTACAAAACAATAACAGAGTACTGGAAGAAAACCAAATTCAACAGGTATCAATATCTCACCCAATACTTTCCTTAATGCAACAACAAATTAATCACAATAACCAACTCAAAACTTTCATAATGTGGGAAATATACTCAATACATCAAATCCAATGGCACGACAACATCGTTCGTGCATTTTTATCTCATCCTCACCAATTATGCGTAAAACAGTACCAACCGAATGGCAGAGATGTCGATAACATAAATGACAAAGTAGGAAATACGCAAATAGCCATGAAGAACGAGAATGTACATGAGAACATCAGTAACAGACTAGACAGAAAGCATAGAGGTAATGACAACGATTAAGAAAAAGGAATGTAACTTCAACTAACTAGCATGATAAAGGCATACAAATAGATATGACAAATAAGGAAGCGAAGACATGCTCCTTATAAATGAACAAGTAGAGACATGAATGAATAACATGGAAGAAGACATGTACTTAAGTGCAACATAACAGATGACATGGATGCAATCATAACAACAAGAAGTAGGCAAGATATTGGAAAGTTAAGCAAATAGAAGGTGTGGTAAGACGACAACAAATGTGATAGAGGATAAGGACATAACATTAACGACAAATCACATAAGAACCATGAACACGACAATAACATTTCAAGGTAAAGACATAAAGATATCTGCAAGAAAAGGATATCACACATAATGCATGTCTCTCATCCTCGCTTGCACGAAAACAGTCTCTGTGCCATGAACTCACCATAACATGAAAGCCTAATAATATAAATGCAATGGCATGACATCACCCTTCGTGCTTTTACTCATATAACATGGCACATCATCACCCTTCGTGCTTTTAGTCACAATTGATATGGCATGACATCAGCCTTTGTGCTTTTACTCTCAATAATATGGCACAACATCACCCTTTGTGCTTTTACTCTCAATGATATAGCACGACATCACCCTTCGTGCTTTACACTCTCTCCTCACATGATAATGTACATACAATGGCACGACATCACCCTTTGTGCTTTACACTCTTCCTTACCAAACATGTGTATAACAATGAGAACAAGGCAAGGAACATAAATAACATCAAGGAGAGCATTTAAACAAATAAGCCAAATGAATCTCAATCATAACTTTCCAAACCAACAATGGTTCAATAACACGCAAAAACCTTACTTTTCAGGTATTTCCACAAATCTCATGAATGATCTATAACCTAAGCATAGAATCTAGTATCTCAAGAATATCAGCCTTAGCAGTGTAAAATTATTATGCACAGCGATAACCGAGTTAAACACATCAATGGAATCTCAGAATTTCCATCAAATTTGATCTAGTCATAATGAACTAAGTCTTAGTTTCCAACATTTATTACTATATTCTTAGTGTCTAGGAATCAACTAAGATATGAAGCAAGAAGATCACGTGAATGTACAAGACACAATTTATAACATAATTTACCCCCCGTGCATGGTTAACCCTAACACATGCATATATTCTCGTCACCTCATATATGTATCACCCCCGATGTAGCAAACAATGTCAGATAGTAGGAAAAATTCCCCAACAAACCTAGGCAAGATACTTACCTCAATTCGGCTAATTCAATACTCAATTTGGCTTTACCTTTACAAGATCCACCCCCGCTCGGCTCAATCTAGCCAAAGACGACTTAAATACATCACAATGCAAGGGAAAATAATTTTAATTAATAAAGCTGTGATTTTTATTCAATTTCTAAAAAGTCAAAAAAAGTCAACTCCCGGGCCCGCCCGATCAAAACTCGAGTCCAAGGGTAGGTCTTGACTAACCCATAGCCTCCTGAGTCCATATTTGTATTTTGTTTCCAAATCTGAGTCCTATTCGACTCTCAAATCCCAAATTTCCATTTTTGAAAGATTGACAAAATTCTCAATTTTCCCTAGATTTCTTATGAATTTGATGTTAAATCTTGTGTAAAATCATGAAATGTAGTTGAGAATTGATTAGAGGAACTTACCCAATGATTTGGTATGAAAATCCCTTCACAAAATTGCCTCCCATCGAAGCTAGGGTTCAAAATATATCAAAATGAAGCAAAGTCTCGAAATTCTCAGCACTTGCAAATGCGGACAACATATCGCAAGTGCGAAAACAAAGATTTCATGTCAAGGTCGCATTTGCAACTTAATACTTCGCAAATGCAAAGACCAATATTTCGAAAAAGCGGCAAGGTCCTTCGCAAATGCAGATAACCCCACATCACAAATGCGATGGGTTTCTTCGCAAATGCGAATCTTCCCCAGCAGCCTATTTTTCGCAAATGCGATGGCTGCTTCGTAATTGCGACTGTCGCATTTGTGAAAAATACATCGCAAATGCGATGACACCAGAACCAGAACTCAAACTTTGAAAAAAAACAATCCGAAACTCACCCGAGCTTACGAGGCTCCAAACCAAACACCCACACAAGTCTAAAAGCACAACATGAATTCGCTCGAGTGGCCAAACATCAAATTAACCTCTAGAATCACGAATCAGACACCTAAACGCAGAACAATCAAAGGAAAACTTCAAGAACTTCTAGAATCGCTACCAAACATCCGAACCATATCAAATCAACTCCAAATGGCGCCAAATTTTGCAGATAAGTTATACATGGAGAGACGATCCCACTGGGGGCTTCAACTCATGCATAACAACCTCAAAACGACTAATCACACCTCAAGTTAAAATCAATGAACTTTTGAACTTCAACTTCTACAACCGATGCTGAATCCTTTCAAAGCACACCCGATTGACCTCTGATTTTGCACACACATCACATTCGACATTACAGACCTATTATTTTTTGGAATCGGAATCTTACCCCGATATCAGAAAGTCCACCATCGGTCAAACTTCCTAAAAATCCAACTTCTGCCATTTCAAGACAAATTCGACTACGGACTTCCAAATTACAATTCGGACGCGCTCCTAAGTCCAAAATCACCCAACGGAACTAACGGAACCCACGAAAATCCATTCCGAGATCCATTGCTAAAAGGTCAATCTTGGTCAACTCTCCCAACTCCAAGCTTAAGTCTTGAAGTTATTCTTCCAACTCAATTCTAGATAACTTAAAAACCAACACCGACGACTTACGCAAATCATAATACGTAATGCGAAGATACTTGAGCCTCAAACTATGGAGAAAAGTGCTAATGCTCAAAACAACCAGTCAGGTCGTTACATCCTCCACCACTTAAACACATGTTCATCCTCGAACGTGCCAAGAGTCATTCCAAATCTACCAAACCACGATGTATCTTTACAATGCATATACCCGAGGATGATCCCCACGTCACCTTGCTCCACATAAGCCTGCCAACACAACATAACTAGAGATCCTTACTTCAACTTTGGTCCTTAACCTTAGAACCCAAATCCCCAACATCCAGAATTCATTACAAGCCCCGAATCTCACATCTACACATGTATAAACCTGGAAAGTTGTATCCGGTCATAACCCTAACGCCATGATGAAATCACATAATACGCCCCATTACTCAGACACTAGTAGCAAGAACTGTTGACCACCATTACTGCCCAAAACAAACTCGGTACCGGTAGCAAACCTCATATCGATTAGAGCCTCGTTTAAAACCTTCACACCCTACCGATGATGAAAGAAACACGCACAACCTCTTAACCACTCATCTTATCAATAAGCCAAGAAACTCAATCGTTCGACCAGGGCCATTGACCAAATCTTCAGCACAATATAGTATTATTCTTCCAAGCCTCCCTCATACCAATATGAAAGTGCAAATCTCAAGTCTAGAAATCTCTTATCAGCCAATATAAACAGCCCCACCGACAGACATCAATAAAAATCATATGGAGCCCCTACACAACACGGTTTCGAACACCAACAAGTAGTAATTCAGACATGACAGATAATAGTGGGAGAGCTAAATAAGAAGACTACTAAACAAGTAAGCAGGCAGGGAAATTTTAGCATTTTACTATGAACTATTTTCAATAAAGTGAAATCAAAACTACACAAAGTAAACATCAGGAGTTACATTTCATCATAGTACCGTTGCAGCGTGCAACCCAATCCCATCATTTCAATCCACTTAGGGTAACCATCGAGCCATAATACTCGGTCTCACTGATTACATGTGCATCAATACCAAGCACATCAGAGTGCACAAAAATATAACCGTGGGAAAATTATTAGGAACAAAAAATACTGAGAAGGACAAGCACTACTATGGTGCAATAGGAAAATCAACATCACGAAGGCCATCTCGCCCATAATGCCATGAGGCCTAAACTGAATCACAAAATGCGTGCGAAGAATCATGTAACCCTCACAAATCGTCATAGCATAAGAGAGGAACACATAATACAGAACAGGGCGCGAATATCATCTATTCCGCCTGACGATATACTTGTGGTAACAGCTGCGCAGGAGCAAGAAAATCTGATCCGATACAAAATACACTTCCCCATTGAGCCTACCAAAGGGCCCCCAATCAACTTCAGTCATCCCCGAATTGACAAATAGCCCTCCTAAAGTCCATAATGACATGGCCATGACATACACTATCATCCGGCTAGCTTTGGTCAAATTTCACAGTCCACAACCACGAAACAATCCGCTTATGAGACCTCCTAGTCTCCAAACCCATAGAACACACGAATCACCCTACCTGATCCCCAACTCCACTGCCCAAATGCTTGACACATCTCACGAAAACGATCATCCTACGAGGAATACTTTCATAATTCTTCCGTGCCACATAACGAAATCTGAATCTCAGTAGTCGACCAACCAGGTGAGCACCACAATATCAATGATGCATCTGTAAGTCAAAACACAATGCGCCTTATGGAATGCACACCCTTCTCAGGCAACACCAGGTAGTAATAACGTCCATCTAGACATCTGAAACCGTCTTTGCTGTCTAAGAATCCATGATCTTCCCTTCAAAACTAAATCGTGACCTTACACATGCAAAACTCAATCCCGATCAGCCAGAAACCTTCTATTTGATCTCATCCTGGAGGAAATCCCAATACGCAATATGTTCCTGAAACCAATAGGAAATATTTACCTCGAACCGTGATAGAAATCATCGAGAACCCCTTGGAATCCATTTGCACATATCCAAGCTATCAGAACTGAAACCCTATAAAACCAAGCCACGCAGTTGCCCAAAACCCATGAGCATTGCCACGAAACACCTGTGGTGACCCACCACATCATAAGTACCCCAAAGCACCACAATCGAGGCACCCACTTCAAAGAGACATTCTGTAAATCCAAAGTCGTTTCCTCCACCACTTAATCTTCTTGTTAATGAAATGCATAATCCGCAATGACATAGAAATGCCGCGAGCCTCGACACCATTCAATGTAAATATCAGATTCTAGCCACAGCTACTAAGCCATCACTTAATCTTCCTAAGTCTGAACTACTCAATAAGGCATGAGAATTAAATTCGTCCTGAAGCCAAACAACATGAAAAACCTTCCAACACACTTATAACTCGGAACTACATGTCACATGAAGACAGAAACCAAGAACCTGTCAGTCCCTTTTACACCTCAACCAAACTCTTCTCATCCCATTCCAATCATCTGAATTTAACCCGCAATCACATCCTAATCATCATTTAGTCATCCAACCACTTGCCGACCATAAATTCCACTAATAAGGACATTACTTGACGTTTAAGTCCAAAAGCACATGCTCACACACCCGAAAATCCCTGTGCTCAAGCTACAGTCCAAACTCGACCTCAAGTCTTCCATACTGACTCGCCACCGGCATACAGAAATCAGATCTCGCACCTCATCCATGGGATCACAAGCCGTCGATGCACAATCGATAACGAGCACTCGCATGCGCATACAAATGTGTGGAAGGAATTCAAAGAGTTACGTTTTAGGCTGAATAAAGGTTGCACTATAAGGAAATAAATATGGGAAGTTTATCCTAAATGTTCTATAGCCTTTCGAAGATAGGTATGGACGTCATCATACCGATCCGCAAGACTCTACTTGACACTTGCTCATGACTCGTAGAACCTATGAACCTAGAGCTCTGATACCAACTTATCAAGACCCAAAAACCACTAGTTGTGATGGAATCTAACTCGACCCTCTAGGTAAGCCAACTGACAGAATAGACAAGCCAAATAAAATTATAGAAAACTAATGAAGAAATATCTGAACTTTTACAAATTTCCCAAGAGCTGGTAGTACAAATCATGAGCTTCTAAGATTTTTAATTTACAAGCTGATACAATTAATTAAAGGGTCTGTTGAAAACTACATAAACAGACTAATAAAATCTAAAGCCACCAAGGACAAGTAGCGGCTATATCCGCAATGCACGAACATCTTCAGGGTTAGCTCCCTGCATCGCCAACAACTCCGCTCCAAAAGTCTGCACACAAGGTGTAGAAGTGCAGTATGAGTACAACCGACACCATGTACTCAATAAGTATTTTGTCTAACCTCGTCGAAGTAGTGACGAGACATTTTAGTAAAAACATGCACACCAATAAAAGTTTGTACCGAAATCAAGTAGTAGAACTATACTACAACATATCAGAATAGAGTACACGAAATGAATGTACAAAATAATAACAGAGTACTGGAAGAAAACACAATTCAACAGGTATCAATATCTCACCCAATCCTTTCCTTAATGTGACGACCAATTAATCACAATAATCACCTTGAAACTTTCATAATGTGAGAAATATACTCAAGACATCAAATCCAACGGCACGGCAACACCCTTCGTGCATTTTTGTCTCATCCTTACCAATTATGCATAAAATAGTACCAACTGAATAGCAGAGATGTCGATAACACAAATGACAAAGTAGTAAATACGCAAATAGCCATGTAGAATGAGAATGTACATGAGAACATCAGTAACAGACTAGACAGAAAGCATATAGGTAATGACAACGATTAGGAAAATGGAATGTAACTTCAACTAACTAGAATGATGAAGGCATAAAGATAGATATGACAAATAAGGAAGCGAACACATCCTCTTCATAAATTAACAAGTAGAGACATGAACGACTAACATGGAAGAAGACATGTACTTAAGTGCAACAGAACAGATGACATGGATGCAATCATAACAACAGGAAGTAGGCATGATATTGGCAAGTTAAAAAAATAGAAGGTATGATGATACGACAACAAATGTGATATATGATAAAGACAGAACAATAACGACAAATCACATAAGAACCATGAACACGACAATAACAATTCAAGCTAACGATGAAGATAACTGCAAGAAAAGGATATCACAACATTATGCATGTCTCTCGTCCTCACTTGCACGGAAACACCCTCCGTGCCATGAACTCACCATAACATGAAAGCGTAATAATATAATTTCAATGGCAAGTCATCATCCTTCGTGCCTTTACCCACATAACATGGCACGTCATCGCCCTTCGTTCTTTTACACACAATTGATATGGCACGGAATCACCCTTCTTGCTTTTACACACAATTGATATGGCACGGAAGCACCCTTCGTGCTTTTACTCTCAATAATATGGCACATCATTACCCTTCGTGCTTTTACTCTCAATGATATGACACGACATTACCCTTCGTGCTTTACACTCTCCTCACATGATAATGTATATACAATGGCACGACATCACCCTTCGTGCTTTACACTCTTCCTTACCAAACATGTGTATAACAATGACAACAAGGCAAGGAACATATATAACATCATGGACCGTGTTTAAACGAATAATCCAAATGAATCTCAATCATAACTTTCCAAGCCAACAATGGTTTAATAACCCGCAAGAACCTTACTTTTCAGGTATTTCCACAAATCTCACGAATGATCTACAACGCATGTATAGAATCTAGTATCTCAAGAAAATCAGCCGTAGAAATGTAAAAATGATTATGCACAGTGATAACCGAGTTAAGCACATCGAAATCTAAGAATTTCCATCAAATTTGATCTAGTCATAATGAAATAAGTCTTAGTTTCCAACATTTAATACTATATTCTTAGTGCTAGGAGTCAAGTAAGGTATGAAGCAAGAAGATCACGTGAATGTACAAGACACAATTTATAACATAACTTATCCCCCGAGCATTGTTAACCCTGTCACATGCATATATGCTCGTCACCTCATATATGTATCACCCCCGCATATAGAAAACAATGTCAGATAGTAGGAAACATTCCCTCAACAAAGCTAGGCAAGAAACTTACCTCAATTCGGCTAATTAAATACTCAATTTAGCTTTTCCTTTACAAGATCCACATCCGCTCGACTCAATCTAGCAAAAGACGACTTAAATATATCACACAATGCAAGGAAAAATAATTTTAATTAATAAAGCTGTGATTTTTATTCAATTTCTAAATAGTCAACAAAATTCAACTCCCGGGCTTGCTCGGTAAAATCTGGGTCCAAAGATAGGTCTTGACTACCCATAGCCTCACGAGTCCAAATATGTATTTTGTTTCCAAATCTGATTCCTATTCGACTCTCAAATCCCAAATTTCCATTTTCCGAAGTTTGACAAAAGTCCCAAAATGTTTCCTAGATTTCTTATGAATTTGACGTTAAATCTGGTATAAAATCATGAAATGTAGTTGAGAATTGATTAGAGGTACTTACCCAATGATTTGGTATGAACATCCCTTCATAAAATTGCCTCCCATCGAAGCTATGGTTCAAAATATATCAAAATAAAGCTAAGTCTCGGAATCCTCTGCACTTAACAAGTTGCATATGTTGCACTTGCGACGGGGGGTTCGCAAATGCGACCTTCGCAAATGCAGAAAACATATTGCAAATGCAAAAAAGAAGCTTTCCTGTCAAGGTCGCATTTGTGGCTCAATAGTTTGCAAATGCAGATAACCCCACATCGCAAATGCGATGCGTTTCTTCGCAAATGTGAATCGTCCCAGTAGCCCAGTTTATAAATGCGATGCCGCATTTACAACAAATACATTGCAAACACGATGACACAAGAACCAAAATTCAAACTTTGAACAAGAATAATCCTAAACCAATCTGAAACTCACCCGAGCCTTCGAGACTCCAAACCAAACACCCACACACGTATAAAAACACAATACGAACTCGCTCGAGTGGCCAAAACATCAAAATAACCTCTAGAATCATGTATCGGACACGAAAATGGATGAAGATCAAAGGAAAACTTCAAGAACTTCTAGAATCGCAACCAAACATCCAAACCATATTAAATCAACTCCAAATGGCACCAAATTTTGCATACAAGTTTTACATGATGAGATGAACCAACTCGGGGCTTCAACTTATGCATAACAACCTCGAAATGACAAATCGCACCTCAAGTCAAAATTAATGAACTTTGGAACTTCAACTTCTACAACTGATGCCAAACGCTTTCAGAGCACGCCCAATTGACCTCAAATTTTTCACACACGTCAAATTCGATATTACAAACCTATCCAACTTCCGGAATCGGAATCGGACCCCGATATCAGAAAGTCCACTCCTATCAAACTTCCCAAAAATCCAACTTCCGCCATTTCAAGACAAATTTGACTACGGACCTCCAAATTACTCTGGACGCGCTCCTAAGTCCAAAATCCCCCAACGCAGCTAACAGAACCTAACAAACTCCATCCCGAGATCCAATGCTAAAAGGTCAAGCTTGGTCAACTCTCTCAACTCAAAGCTTAAATATTGAAGTTCATTCTTCCAACTCAATTTCGGGTAACTTTAAAACCAACACCGACGACTTACGCAAATCATAATACATCATGCGGAGATACTCGAGCCTCAAACTACCGAAAAATTGAAAATTCTCAAAACGACCAGTCGGGTTGTTACACCATGTTAGCCTAAAATAACGTGTATATGTGCCGTAATTGCTTAATTGAACTCTTTGCAGCATGCCTATTGAATTCCTGTTTCTTTTCCCGACTTGTACTTAGTCTAGATCGTAGATTCTCTTGATGTACTTATCATATGTAATTGATTGCGCTGTGTATTTACTTTGGGACTACGGGACGGTATTCCGGTAGATCCCCCTGCATATTTACTTTTGGAACTACGGGACGGTATTCCGGGAGAACCCCCTGCACATTTACTTTTGAGACTACGAGGCGGTACCTCGGAAGTTCTCCTTGCACATTTACTTTTGAGACTACGAGGCGGTACCTCGAGAGTTCTCCCTGCATATTAACTTTTGGGACTATGAGATGGTATCTCGGAAGATCCCCTGTTGCTTATTTCCGTGTATTGTTCTGTAATTTCATTGTGTTTTACTTTAGTTGAACTCTAGTCTCACATTGTACTGCTTTATTCTTATGTTTTTTTATTATTATATACCAGTGGGCTTGACCTGACCTCGTCACTACTTGACCGAGGTTAGGCTCGACACTTACTGGGTACCAATTGTGGTGTACTCATGCTATTCTTATGCACATGTTTTTGTGTGCAGATTCAGGTGCTCGTCATCAGCCGTATTATCGTGAGTTAGAGGAAGATGTTGGAAACTTCAAGGTACATCTGCCGCATCCGCAGACCTCGGAGTCCTCTTCTATTCTTCCCGTGTCAAACCCTTTTTTGTATTTGTTTTTACTAGAATCCGGTGTATAGAGATGTTATTTCCTTTCTGTATCTTGTGACTCATGATATTCCGAGTTTTGGGAAAGCTGTGTAAGTTAAAGTTTGGTTATTGTACATGCCGAGCGGCATCATTTTGATTATTTAGTATCTATTGCAGTTAGAAGCTAAACTTTATTTTTCCGTTATTAGTATTTTCTATGATTTGTTAGGCTTACCTAGTCGTAGAGACTAGGTGTTGTTACGACACCTTTCGGAGGGATGTTTGGGTCGTGAAAACCATAAACAACTTACATTTATGCCCCATTTTATATTTTTCATCACAAAGAAGCACAAGCCTTTGGCTCTTTTTTCATCCATTTCAGCAGTAATTAACCTTCTACATAGCCTGTAAGGTTTGTTTAAGTTAGTATCAACATTTCTTTGGTAAGTGGAGTTCGGTGCAACATGTTTTTGGTAATTTTGTTGTTTGAAAGAAGTTGGAGTAGGTAAAATATGATTGGAATTAGATGAAAAGGTCTGGAATTATCCTTGACATCAAATACTTCTTCCTGTAATCTAGACTTTTATAGACTTGCATTAATATTCTTGGTGGTTGTATTCTTAAAGCTTTATTTAGTTCTGGTTTCATATCCCCTAAAAACAACTAATGGCATTCTCAGTTGTTAGATTAACTCCAGTTAATAGTCTGTCAAATTCTGCTTGATATTCCCTAATGCGAGCAGTTTGACTTAAATTCTTCAAGGTCATGGGATCCTCAAAATTATCACCAAATCTTTTATTTAAAGCCAATACATATTAAGTCCATGATAGATCAAGTGTAGAAGTTCGAGACTTCACATAAGACCTATGCCAAGCAATGGCATCAACATCCATATGAATGGATGCCACCTTCACCCTTTGTTCAAAAGGAACTTCATCCATAGAAAAGTACTGATCGACCTTATACAACCATATACGCAAATCTACACCACATAATCAAGGAAAATCTAATTTTGATAATCGAGTAAAGAAATTACCATTTTCCCTAATGAGCAGAACCACTATGTGACTCTAGCCTCCATTGATTCTCCTCTGTTGATCGAAGACTCAGCTATAATTGTCCCCCCCCCCCCCCCCC
>ML394056.1:19901-41622 GCA_005239525.1 Nicotiana knightiana | reverse complement strand
CCCTCTTTGAGTGATAATTCCAATAGCCTTTTTAAGCCCTAACAATTCCTTATCAACTTGTAAATTTCTTTCACTCATACTTATCATGCCATCCATTACCTTCTGTAACTGTTCTTGAATCTGTGATAATTCGCCCTCCATTTCCTCAACTGGTTTGTCTTGGTTTTTACTGCGAGCCATGTTTGATTATGTCAAGAATCGATTGCTCTGATACCAATTGATGCAATCAGTTCTGTACGCCATGGAGATTTCTAATCTAGGGGCTGGGCTCGAAAAAGATGATAGCTAACCCAGGGTGTAACCACAAATGTTAGCTAAAGAAAATATAAGAAGAGCGAATAGAGGAATCTTATTCATTAATGCCTTCAATTACAATTTTGTAATGTATTCATATCACAACTATTGAAAAGTAATGAGGTACTACCATTCATTCTACATTACATTTCCCAACCAACTGTTTTGACTAACTTTTAACTAACTCACTAACACCTATAACTAACTCGATGCCAACTGCTTTATTCTATTTCTTCTGCATTCTTGCACTTGCATAAGAATTTCCAAATTAAATGATGAATTAGGTTGATAAATAGTTAACTCAAACTCAGAGTTAGGGCCCTAACTGTTACATAATGCAACATGCATTAGGGTTTTCATCGGAGAAGAGCTGAGGAGGTGGGATTCTTTCGATTACATAGAGTGGCTGGTAGTAATACATCATTTTATTGATGATTTGTTCATCTTCCATTGGGATGATCATTTCTTCTCCTTCTTTAACTTCTTGCTCTTCTAGTTTCGCTTTTTTATCTGTCTTTCGATCTTCTGGTAATTTGGCCGCCTCTTCAGGTTTGGGCTCATGATCAGGAGTCTGCTGGGGTTGATCAGGTTGAGGTACAATTTTGGCCTGCTTTTTGGTTCGTCTGTAGACATAGTCAACGAGCTTGTTGGCATCCATATTACCTGTTACTATTACTTTCCCTAAGCTCAGATTTGTTTCCGCTGCTATCACCCCTAAATTAATCATGAATAAGATTATTATTATCCTTGTTCATGTACTAGTACTGCTGTATCAATTGGTTTAAGTTATATGCATAAAAAGTGTAAAAGATTTACGTGTAATTATCTCATAAATGACCTGATTATGTAAATATATATCTTTTACACTACCAATGCGCAAAGCTTAGACTCATGGATTAAATTTTAGCATGAGTTTCGTAATTTGAGGAAGAATGTGTGAGGGACGGTTAAATTATTACGAGCATCTAAATAAAGTACTATAGCATTTGCTGAATTAGAGATGATTTAGTCTTATACTACTCACAACTGTTAAAATTAGTTCGTTAAAGTCTTTTGGTCAAGCTTACAAGTGTTCCGAGAATTTTATAATCATCTAAACACTTTCTAAAGCAACCGTTCTTGTGATCATCATTAATCTTCGTCTCCATTAAAAAAAAAGTCACAGTTTGCCAAGGTTAAGTTCTATGCAAAGACGATAGAATAAATATTTACACATCATTTAAAAAGTAATTACAGGTAAATTATATTTGAATATTGACTGATAACCAAGAATAAATGATAAGTAACATGACAAATTACGCTGATAGTATAATTTTTTTTATATTATTAGTGCATATAACTTTAATCCTTTTCACAATAGTATGCTGGCCCCTCTATCGCTTCACCATTTTTGAAATAGGAAATCAAGATAAATATATAACCCACCAGCAACACAATTTGGATATTGCGAGTTGGGCAATATTTAGCAACTTAGCATGGATTCTTACAAATTTGCAGAGGAACTGAGTGCAAAATGTGTTACCAACTTACCATGGATTCGTACAATTATTTAGAGGAAACAAAGTGCAAAATCATGTACACAAAGTTCGTCCTCAATGTCACAAAATAATACTTTTTCTGTTTTATTTTATGTAACAATACTTTTTCCTTTTTAGTTTGATTAAAAAAGATTGACACCTTTAGGACCACAAATTCCAAAATTCGTGTTCCACCGACTAAAAATCTGAATCCGCTTACTTAAATTTGGGAGGGTAAGAGTATTAAAGAATTCGTTGATATACCTCTAACTTTTAGAATATTTCTTTTAAGTTGCTTGGCGCAGGCCTCACAATGCATGTTGACACTGAGCTCAATAGTCGTCAACCCACTCACCTGGAAAGGTATTAAAACAAGGATCATACATTTACGTTTATGTATATTCTTTGGTCATTTCACAAACCTTTCAGAACCAGCAAGAAATATCTTCAGAAATTTCACAACCACCTGTGATGCAACAGCTTCAGGAATAGGTTCACCCTCATCTGCTGGCAGGGGTGACAATATTTTTTCAACTCTCTTTGTCTTATTCATAATCCTGGCACAAACTTGTTGTGGTTCTATCACGCCAACTATTGTCACTTGGTTTTGTGCCATATCTATCATCACTCTTTCAACCCCTGCTCCATTTGAATATAGATTTAATACACGCAAAATCACCGTGAAAAGTCAAGGTGTGCGCAAACTAACTAAAGATATCATTGTTTTTAAATTTAAAAAAGAAGGCACGCCAGGCAGTGAAATAAAGAGACAAAGAGTAGGATAAAAACCTCTAATCTTTGAAATGGACCTCTCAATCTTCTTGGCGCATCCTATACAATGCAAGTCTATATGCAAAACGAAAGGGGAAGGTGGTTTTGGTTCTTTCTTCTCCTCTGTCTTCTCTTCATCTATTTTGAATTCTTCCTAAATTACATAAGTATCCACTATGTGAACAATATTTTCTCATAGTCTACTAATTTACCAAATGAAAGAAACTCAAGAAAGGAAAAATATGAGTAACCTGTTTAGCTTCTTCACCCATTATCTCTACTGATGAGTAACCTGGTTATGATTGGAACAAGTTGATATTACTATTTGAAACTTGTTGTTATGGTTCGGGTTGAGGCCTGAGGATTCAGACGAGTTTTGGAACAAGACAGAACAGGTTATGAGTAGTGAGGAGAAGACAGCTTCCAAGCTTTCATATACTACTGAAAACGAGAAGAATCAGACTGCGATCATAGGACAATATGAGCTTGCAAAATTTTATTACCCAAAAAGCTAACTTTGTGCGATGGCAGAGCACATGAACTAACTGCATAAAGGGTACCTATTGTAATCATATTTAAATCCTCATTTTTGTATATATTAGTTGAACTGTATTCTTGGAGGAGAAAAAGAATAAGGGAATTCCAAAAAGCAGGGGATACCAAAGTTTATGGACATAAGGAATATTAAAAGGAGAGAGAGAAGAATCCAATAATTATGTTGCCCAGTGATGAGCTTGAAACACACACTAAAATATGCTCGCTAGTCGAATATAGTAAATTATAATATCGCATTCACATGGATTAGAGTTAAACAATATTATCGTAATTTGTAACTAGATTGCTATTCAAGACAATTAACAATGGAGATTTATGTGATTTAAACTAAAATTAACTAAGAGTCTAAACTATTGACTAATGACAATCAACACAAGTATTAAGCAAAGGAAGTTATCAATTGGGAAAAGATATGACTGATAGGATAAGTGCAACATAAATGTTTGGGATTTAACTTAGACGATTAACTTCTAATATTAAAGTAAGCGTAAAGTGCGCGGCTGCGCAGTGACCGCGCATATGGGGCAGAACAGTGCCAAAACTTTGAGAAGCTTGAAAAACACACTAAAATTATGCTCGCTATATAGTATAATATAATATTGTATCCACAGGGATTCGAGTTAAACAATATTATTGTAGTTTGTAACTAAATTGCTATCCAAGATGATCAACAATTGAGGTTTATATGATTAAAACTAAAATTAACTAAGATTCTAAACTATTGACTAGTGACAAACAACGTAAATAGTAAGCAAAGGAAGATATCAATGGTGAGAAGATAGGGTTGATAGGATAGGTGCAAGACAAATGATTGAGATTTAACTCTAGACAATTCACTTATGAGATTCAAGTGAGTCTCTAGAATTCACTTGGTTATTAGTTCAATTATTTAGTAGAAACTTCTCTCTCGATTAAGTCTCAACCTCACAATATGAACCAATTTTAAGTGCGTGAAGATATGCAAGAATTCGTAGTGGATTGATCTTTAGGAGAACCTCTTGCGATTATCCTCCGAACATAATTTAGTCAACAATTCAACTAGCCTCTTTCGATTACTAAGAAGAATTAATGATTTCAACCAACTAAATATAAAGCAACATTATCACAAGTTACGCCTCGCTCGATTACATTAACAAGTGAATAAAGATGCAATAGTTAAAATATCCAAAACTATTCAATACATAAAACTAGAGTTAAATATCCAACAACAAATATCAATACACCAAATCCATCAAACCCTAAAGAGAACTACTCTGTAGACATGGAGTAATCCATCATAAGAATGTTTAAATCAAAGGAAAGCATAAAACGATCCAAACTCTTGTCTTGAGTGAGGATTGAATGATGAAATCCTTGCGCTTTTGCTTCTCCACCTCCTCCTTAGATTTCTTAGGTCTTAGATGTGTCAAAAGTCCTAAAAATACCATTTTTCATGTATATAAACCAAGTAGGATTGGGTCCAAACACATACACCTTCTCCTACGCGAAAAAGGACACTTTTTCCGGACAGGAAGTGCGCGACCGCGCACCTGGAAGCGTGTCCGTGCACTTTTCCGCACACTTCTCCTGCTGTTATGTTGAGAATTTGAAACTAAATAAAACATATAAGTTGTAGGCCTTTGAATTATCTTTCCAACAAGATATTGTGGAGCTCAAACGGAGTTTTGAGTGAAAACTTATGTGTAATTTACCAGACAATGTGCAATATGCCTGCTCGATTCTTCATTTGTTCTTAACTATCATATGTTGATCTCCGAACTCGATCCCGGCTTAATTTCTTGGGATTTTACTCAGATTTCAAAGCTCCAAATCACCTTAATTCATTCCATAATATCTACATAGCTCGGAATCACTCCTACAAGGCATAAAACACACAATTAGTGCAAAACACTAGCGATCAAACCTCAAACTCAACTGAAGTGCAGTAAATTGGAATGTAATAATCGACTAAAACATGAGATTATAGCCTAACATCACCTAGGTTTCAAGAACCACTAGTTTATGCCATAAGCGGATCCAAAATTTAAAATTTATGAATTATACTATTAAAATTATGCGTTAAGATCTAGTGTTTCTTGAGATTTCAATAGGTTTTTACATATGTTTTATAATACATCATGTCGAGGTTATGAACCTATAATTTGTAGGCTACATCCGCCCCTGGTTTGATCGAAGATGTAAGTGTCTCCCCTTGGAAACATCATATCACCGACCTAATCACACAACTTTGTCTTAATTAATCTAATCAGTAATTACCAAGAGCGCAGTAATTAGCTAAACCGAACATATGAGTTGTAACAAGTTGTACGGTAAATTAGTTAAGGTGCGTGAAGCTGATTTGAACACCACAATCATAAAAATTTGTTAGAGTGAAAAAGATCATGTATTGCATGCATAACGAGGAACTCGCTTTTCACGCTTCGTGGCCCTTTGAATTCAGACGTATCGATCTTTAATTTCATTGGTATCAGCTTTTCGTATGATTTGAAGGATCTTAGTGCGGATGCGTCGGCAAAGAAAAGTCATCTACGCCTTACTGTTTGTTGCAATATAACTAGTTCGTACGTAAACTGAACAAAAATGGGTTGGATCAGACTTTGGGGGATGCTAAAGCGCTAAGTTGGTGTCACATGGGGTTGTTCCGATTCCAGATACCAAATTCCCGCCCCCTCTCCGTGGGGGAAAGACAAGAAGAAGAGAATATAGCAATATAAAAGAAAGAATAGAGAGGAAAACAATTGATACTGCTTATTAGTAATAACTTGCGTTGCAACGCACCAAAGATTTGATTAGCTCTCAACACCAAAGTGGTGGTGTGCATGCATGGATTGATAACAAGTTGTGACATTTCACCTCACTTACCTTACCAAATAAGATGTACACAGAATTTTGCATAAACGATGCCATACTATTCATATTAATTCATTTTGTAAATGAGCTTGGTTCTCACACTTACTGATTGTTAATATTTACTTTGTATCATTTGCAAGCGGAACTGACTTATTTTATATACTCTCTCTATTTCACATTGTGTATGCTATCACTTTTTAGTTTACTTTAAAACCAACTCTCCTGTATTTAATATGTTTGAAATTTCAATATTTCATTTTATCCTTGATGATATTCTCTTATAGAATGAAATTCTCTCTATATTATATTAAAAGGAGGATAGTGAAACATGAAGTTAAGCCAAGTGCATATTAAGAATATGTCAATTGGAACTTTTAAAAGAAAATCTAAACAAATTTTATGTCAAAATATAATGAGTATCTATATAAAATTATTGAATTGATAATGGAAAGATAAAGTATATTTTTTTAAAACTAAAAACAATGAGATTTCCAAATGGTAAGCGTTTGAAAAAATTCAAAATTACAATATAGTTTTGTCACGGTCCAAAATTCCACCTCAGATCATGATGGTGCCTAGCCGTGCTAGCTAAACAAGCCAACTTACAATCAATTGAATAGAGTCAAATTTCCTTTAATTGACAGAATTATATCACATTAAAAGCATGGAAGATCTCAAAATATTATAATATCAGATACAATCTAAATATGCTGCGAACACGACCAAAACAGTACAACCCCCAAGAACTAGGTATCACAACCCAAAACTCCAAGCACAGGGCCGTGAAGGCGCCTAACGTCCACTAGCTAGGGAAGTCAACGTTAGCTAAACAATTAAGCAGTTTAACAATTTTAAAACACAATAAATAAAAATTAAGACTGAAATATCCTGAAATCAGTAATAGTCTGAAAACATCGTTCTCTTGTGTCATGACCCAAAATCTCACGCGCCGTGAGGGCGCTTATCGCAATACTAGGCAAGCCGATAACCACAAATAACCATGCATCTTTAAATTGAAAACATAATGAAATAAGCTTAATAGAGAAAATCTCATAAATAACTGATAAGAAAATACCGTGACTCAATACAAATCCTTCAAAATTCGGGTGTCACTGAGTACATGAGCATCTAAATGGCAACACCGTCTGATTACTAAAACAAGTGTCTAGAAAGATAGAACAATACAAATAAACTGAAAAGAAAGAGAGTTAAGGTCTGTGGACGCCAATGAGCTACTTCAACAATCTCCGAACAACTTAAGCTCAGCAACCACAGTGTCCAGAAGTACATAGATCTGCACACGAAGTGCAGAGTGTAGTATGACTATAACCGACCCAATGTACTTAATAAGTAACAAGACTAACCTTGGGCTGAAAGTAGTGACGAGCTCAGACATATACAATCCAAATGCAGATTTTTACAGTATAGAAATGTGGACATGCTTTCAAATTTAACAGTTTAAGTTCAACACATAAAATATGCGAAGTGCGGCTGATATGAGGAATGTTACATCTCTATATCAACATGTAAATTATGCATGCCAATTGTAATGCAACAAAGTGATAAAGTCATATACATACTCTCAGAGTATTCAATTTCACTCAGCATGCTCAATCACTCAGTACTCCCAGTCACTCAGTACTCCTAGTCATTCAACACTCTCAATCACTCGACACTCGCACTCAATAGGTACATGCACTCACTGTTAGTATGTTAGACTCCGGAGGGGCGGATCCTGCCCAAGCACTTATATAAGCCAATCATGGCATGGATCAATAAAACCTGCTACAAAATGCAGCCCGATCCTATAAATATCATGTAACACCCCGTAAATTTGACTTATATATGAATGTGTTAAATGAGTAGTAAGGTTATATATTTTACATATGAAGTCCTATCGAGATGAGTATGGGTGAAAATAGTTGTTTCAAAATCAAGATGGAAAGTGAGGTGCGTAAGATTCGACAAAATCGACTAAGTTTGCAGAAGGTCCGTCTTCCAGCAGATTTTAGTGAAAATATTTAAGGAATTTAAGAAAACTCAAAGAATTAAGTTGTAGGCTTTGAAATAGCTTTCAAATAATATATTGTGGATCCCAAACGGAGCTCTGTGCAAAACGTTATGCCCGAATTGCAGAACAATGCCTATCCACCACGTTTGGTCGCGTTCCACCACGACCGCGGTCGTGAGGCAGTGCTCCAGCTGTTTGCCGTGGTCGGGACAGCGGTCAGGACTTCTGGGGCACAGTGGCCGAACTGGGAAGTCATTTTTAACCCTATTTCGTCTCCCCACAGCCCCAAAACATAAAAACTTGCTCTAGAAAGGAAAGCTTTCAAAAACCTAACTCCTTAAGGGTCCCTCCACCACCCAAGGTAAGTTCTAATGGTGATTCTAAGTTTATTTCAATTCCCCAACATCTTATTAACATGGGTAAGCCCTCCAAATCCTTAGATATTCAATTGAGACATCATTGTTGAGAGAAGGAACCCTAGAACTCGAATTCAAGGGGATTGAACTTCAAAAAGGTAATGTCTTCACCCTCTAATTAATTCCAACATTGGATAATGATTATAGACTCTAGTTCATGAGTTATGTGTTGATAGGTTTGATAGAAAATATGAAAGACTATAGGTTTGGGTTGTTGATTGTTGAATTTTGGGTTAAGAGTGTTGTTTACCTTATGGGTGATAAATAATGGTATTGATTATATCCATTTGAGACATTAGAATTTATCTAGGAGTAAGAGGATGGGTTATTGGGTGTAGAAACACCATTAATTAGGGCTATGAAGCTTTATGCCACCAAGTGTTTGATAAAATGCCTAAGGGACCAAAACANATATATATATATATATATATATTGTGACCGCAATTTATTTATTTAGATAAACAGTTGGTTCATCATTCAGAAGAGGGAGTATTCATATCCTTAC
The DNA here is from genome assembly GCA_005239525.1 of Nicotiana knightiana. Classification (NCBI taxonomy): domain Eukaryota; kingdom Viridiplantae; phylum Streptophyta; class Magnoliopsida; order Solanales; family Solanaceae; genus Nicotiana; species Nicotiana knightiana. The sequence continues at coordinate 32,703 of ML394056.1, read as the reverse complement.
TTCCTTTTGTTCAGTTCATTTATCAGTTATCAGTTATTAGTTCAGTTATCAGTTATCATTTCAGTTATTAGTTATTAGTTATCATTTCAATTATCAGTTTAGTTTCAGTTTCAACATTTATAATTCTTTATTTCAGTTGATTCACATACCAGTGCAATTCAAATGTATTGACGTCCTTTTTGCCCGGGGCCTGCATCACACGATGCAGTTAATGATTTACAGGTTGACGATTCGGAGCGCTAGGATTCTCGTACCATCTATTTGGTGATTTCCAGTTCGTTCGGGGAACTATCATTAACTTAGNCGACACTCGCACTCAATAGGTACATGCACTCACTGTTAGTATGTTAGACTCCGGAGGGGCGGATCCTGCCCAAGCACTTATATAAGCCAATCATGGCATGGATCAATAAAACCTGCTACAAAATGCAGCCCGATCCTATAAATATCATGTAACACCCCGTAAATTTGACTTATATATGAATGTGTTAAATGAGTAGTAAGGTTATATATTTTACATATGAAGTCCTATCGAGATGAGTATGGGTGAAAATAGTTGTTTCAAAATCAAGATGGAAAGTGAGGTGCGTAAGATTCGACAAAATCGACTAAGTTTGCATAAGGTCCGTCTTCCAGCAGATTTTAGTGAAAATATTTAAGGAATTTAAGAAAACTCAAAGAATTAAGTTGTAGGCTTTGAAATAGCTTTCAAATAATATATTGTGGATCCCAAACGGAGCTCTGTGCAAAACGTTATGCCCGAATTGCAGAACAATGCCTATCCACCACGTTTGGTCGCGTTCCACCACGACCGCGGTCGTGAGGCAGTGCTCCAGCTGTTTGCCGTGGTCGGGACAGCGGTCAGGACTTCTGGGGCACAGTGGCCGAACTGGGAAGTCATTTTTAACCCTATTTCGTCTCCCCACAGCCCCAAAACATAAAAACTTGCTCTAGAAAGGAAAGCTTTCAAAAACCTAACTCCTTAAGGGTCCCTCCACCACCCAAGGTAAGTTCTAATGGTGATTCTAAGTTTATTTCAATTCCCCAACATCTTATTAACATGGGTAAGCCCTCCAAATCCTTAGATATTCAATTGAGACATCATTGTTGAGAGAAGGAACCCTAGAACTCGAATTCAAGGGGATTGAACTTCAAAAAGGTCATGTCTTCACCCTCTAATTAATTCCAACATTGGATAATGATTATAGACTCTAGTTCATGAGTTATGTGTTGATAGGTTTGATAGAAAATATGAAAGACTATAGGTTTGGGTTGTTGATTGTTGAATTTTGGGTTAAGAGTGTTGTTTACCTTATGGGTGATAAATAATGGTATTGATTATATCCATTTGAGACATTAGAATTTATCTAGGAGTAAGAGGATGGGTTATTGGGTGTAGAAACACCATTAATTAGGGCTATGAAGCTTTATGCCACCAAGTGTTTGATAAAATGCCTAAGGGACCAAAACATGAGTAGTATTGCTAATATGAAATCCCTTTGACTTGTATTGATATAGATTAAAGTTGAAAGGATTGGCAAACATTATATTATGCTCAAGAGCAGGAAGTTAAGGTATATGAGGCTAACTCTGTATGTTTGGGAATGTTATTGATTCTCCCTATAATACGTTTCTTTTACGACGTTACTAATTGCCTCAGAAATATAGTTAAGCCTAGTTCCTTGAATAGTTGCAGAACTTCTATTCTCTATCTTCATAACTCATTCATGACTTTTATTATGAACATTGTGAGCTCAGTTTGTATTCAATATAGACTTGGGTTTGATATCCCTGAGTCTTAGTACAACTTACTCAGCATTTCATAAACAGTTGAAGTTTCAGTGTTCATAATCGGTTCAATAATACATGTCTCATTCTAGTCTTATTCAATATTCCAGTACTATGTAACTCAGTGTGATTCAGCATTTCAGTGCCATGTAATGCAGTATGATTCTCAATTCCTGATTTTATATTCCTGAATGTTGAACACCTGTATTTGGGCCCAAGGCCGCAGTTTATGCTTTATGCGTTTTGGGCCTGAGGCCGCAGTTATGTATAGTATACTTGGGCCTGAGGCCACAGTTGTGCACATAAATATATATATGCCTAAGGCCACAGTTTATGCTTTATGCGTTTTGGGCCTGAGGCCGCAGTTATGTATACGTATACTTGGGCCTGACGCCGCAGTNGTTATTAGTTCAGTTATCAGTTATCATTTCAGTTATTAGTTATTAGTTATCATTTCAATTATCAGTTTAGTTTCAGTTTCAACATTTATAATTCTTTATTTCAGTTGATTCACATACCAGTGCAATTCAAATGTATTGACGTCCTTTTTGCCCGGGGCCTGCATCACACGATGCAGTTAATGATTTACAGGTTGACGATTCGGAGCGCTAGGATTCTCGTACCATCTATTTGGTGATTTCCAGTTCGTTCGGGGAACTATCATTAACTTAGAGTCTTCAGTATTCTTAGACAGTCAGTGTTTTTCAGTACTTCATTAGAGGCTTCATAGACTAGAGTAACAGTTAGACAGAGTCGCAGGCTTTTCATTTAAGCTATGTTGGCTATAAATATGTTTCAGAATTGTATTAGTATTTCTGCACTTTGATTTATATCATCCTGACTTTCAGTATATCAGCATGTGTAAGTTTATCTTCCGCATTTAGTATGATGTGATATCACATGTTGATTCATCCAGCCAGTTGGTTTACTCGGTCGCATGTAATCAGGCGCCGGGTGCCATGTTACATCCAGGCCCAGGTTCGGGGCGTGACATATCACTCACAATCAGGCCCTCGGCCTCACTCAGTCATCAAACTCTCCAGTTTCTCTGGCTCACAAATATCATGACAATCATTCCAAACAATGATAGTATGATGTAACAATAAATGGCAATATAGATTGAGATATTATATGCAAATGATAGATGTGACTGAGTACATAATTGCAAATTAAGCAAGAATTTCAACAGCGAAACCACCTCTATGGGTCCTTACAGTACCAACATATAGCCTAAGCATGATTTCTAACATGAATCACAGCTCAACTCCTCTAACACATGGAAATTACACGAATAATAACAAGATTAAATGACTACACAGTTCTACGAAATTGACCGAGTCACAATTTCAACGGTGCACGCACACATGCCCGTCAACTCGTAATTAAGAGATTCATACCCTCAAAACCAAGTTTAAAAGTATTACATACATCAAGCAGCGCAAATCTCTACTCCAACAAGCCCTTGCCTCGCGAATCGACCTCCGAACGACTTGAATCAAGCCACAAACAACTTAATACAATCAACACTAGATATAAGAATCAATTCCATATGATAAAGCTAGGTTCTTTAACAAAAGTCAAAAGTCAACCCAAAAAGTCAACCTTGGGCCTAAGCCTCAGAATCCAACAGAATTAAACAAATCCGAACACCCATTCAACCACGAGTCCAAACACATACAAATTACTCAATTCCGACCACAACTCGACCTTCAAATCCTCAAATTAAAGCCTATGAAGTTTCTATAATTTTCCCAATTGTCCCAACCCAAAGCACTAATTAAATGTTAAAACCAATGATAGATTCATGTATATTAACAAAATCCAATTTGTAATCACTTAACCCAATCAATTCCTTGATAATGCTCTCCAAGAATCGCCTCAATCCGAGCTCCCAAAGTCCAAATATGAAATAATACTCTAACCCTCATTTTTGAAATCTTATATTCTGCCCAGATGCTCCTCTTCGTGATCGCGGAAGTCCCTCGCGATGCGAAGAACAAAATTATGCTGCCCTCAAATTACTATTTGCTAACGTGATTCACACACTCATCAACCTACGGATCGGGGACCCCTTCAAGCGATCGCGAAGAACAAATCGCGTGGACTCCCAGCCTCCTCCTTTCTTCTTTGTGGACACGACCCAACACACGCGTTTGCGATTTATAACATGCCAAAGCTCCGCGATCGTAGACCTCTTCTCACGATGGTATAGGACAATTCCACCAGTCACCCACATAAGTCTTCATGATCGCGAACCTTCCCACGTGATCGCGATCAAGGAAACCAGAAGCACAGGCATCAGCAGCTTCAACGACTCTTCCAAGTCAAATTTCAATCCGTTAACCATCTGAAATCCATCCGAGGCCCCCAGGACCTCAACCAAACATACAAACAAGTCCTAAAACATCACAGGAACTCGCTCGAAGCCGCAAATCACATCAAACAACACTAAAACCACGAATTGCACATCGATTCAACCCTAATGAACTTATGAACTTCTAACTTCAAAAACTAATGCCAAAACATACCAAACCAACTCCAATTGACCCAAAATTTTGCGCACAATTCATAAATGACAGAACAAAACTGTTTCAACTTCAACCAAAATCCGAACCCGGTAAACATAAAGCCAACTCTCGGTCAAACCTCTCAACTATCCTAACTTCATTTTTTTCCAACTTTCACCAATTCAAGCCAAAGTCATCTACGGACCTCCAAATCAATATCCGGACACACTCATAAGTCCAAAATTACAATACAAAGCAATTATACTCATCCGAACTCTACTTTGGAGTCATTTACACATAAGTCAACATCCGGTCAACTCTTTCAATTAAAGCTTCTAACCTTGGGACTAAGTGTCTCAACTCATTCCGAAAACTCCCCAAAACCAAACCAATCACCCTGGGAGGTCACATAACAACAATTGAGCATAGAATAAGCAATAAATAGGGGAACGGGGGTTATAATACCCAAAATGACCGGCTATGTCGTTCCATTCTCCCCGTATTAAACAAACGTTCGCCCTCGAATTGGTCTAGAATTATCCATGTAGTCTCAAATAGGCGTGGATATATGCTCCACATCTCCCGCTCGGTCTCCCAAGTAGCCTCCTCGACTGGTTGCCCTCTCCACTGCACCTTCACTGAAGCTTTATTCTTTGACCTTAACTTTCGAACATGCCAATCCAAAATGGACACCGACTCCACATCATAAGTCAAATCCCCATCTAACTGAATCGTGTTGAAGACAAAAGCATGAGATGGATCACCAAAATACTTCTGGAGCATGGAAACATGAAACATTGGATGAACACTCGATAGACTAGCGGCAATGCAAGCTTGTAATCCACATCTCCAATCCTCTCAAGCACCTCAAAAAGCCTAACATACCGAGGGATCAACTTGCCCTTCTTCCCGAACCTCATAACACCCTTCATGGGTGAAACTCTGAGCAATGCCATTTCAACCACCATGTAAGAAACATAACGAATCTTCCGATCAGCGTAACTCTTCTGTCTAGACTGTGCCGTACGAAGTCGATCCTGAATCAACTTAACCTTGTCCAAAGCATCCTGAACCAAGTCAATACCAAATAGCCTAGACTCACCCTTCCCAAACTAACCAACTGGAGACCGATATTGTCTCCCATACAAGGCCTCATATAGAGCCATCTGAATACTCGATTCGTATTTATTGTAGTAGACAAACTTCACAAGCGGCAGAAACTGATCTAAGAACCCCCGAAATCCATGACACAAATGCGTAGCATATCCTCCAATATATGAATAGTGCGCTCGGACTGTCCGTCCATTTTGTGGGTGGAATAATGTACTTAACTCAACCAGCGTGCCTAATTCTCGCTGCATTGCTCTCCAAAACTACGTGCCCTGATCTGAAATGATGGACCCGTTACACCATGAAGGCGAACAATCTCGCAGATATAGATCTCAGCTAACTGCTCCGAAGAATAGGTAGTCCCAACTGGAATGAAATACACATACTTGGTTAACCGATCCACAATCCCCAAATAGCGTCAAAGTTCCTAGAAGTCTGTGGGAGACCAAATATGATGTCCATGGTGATACGTTCCCATTTATAATCCGGAATCTCAAGCCTCTGAAGCAAACCGCTCGTACTTGACCTGCTGGCAATGCAAGCACTAAGCTACAAATCCCATCATATCTTTCTTCACCCTCCTTCACCAATAGTGCTTCCTCATGTCTTGATACATATTTGCGGCACCTGGATGAATGGAATATCACAAACTGTGGGCCTCCTCAAGAGTCAACCCACATAACCAATCTACATTGGGCAAACAAATCCGACCCTGCATCGGCAACACCCTATCATTCCCAATAGAAACCTCCTTGGCATCACCATGCTGAACCGTGTCCTTAAGATCAAGAAAATGGGGGTCGTCATACTGACACTCTCTGATGAGATCATATAAGGAAGGCTAAGAAATCACACAAGCTAGAACCCGACTAGGCTCCGAAACATCTGATGCAAGGCTTCATCTGATTGGCCAAGGTTTGAACATCTGATGCAAGCGGTCTCTCACCAACCAAAATAAATGCAAGGCTACCTATACTCACCGCCTTTCTACTGAAGGCATCGACTACCACATTAGCCTTCTCGGGATGATACAAAATGGTAATATCATAGTCTTTTAACAGCTCCAACCATCCCCGCTACCTCAAATTTTGATCCTTTTGCGTGAACAAGTGCTGGATACTTCGATGATCCATAAATACCTCACAAGACACAACGTAGAGATAATACCTCCAAATCTTCAATGCATGAACGATGGCTGCCAACTCCAAATCATGAACAAAGTAGTTCTTCTCATGAGGCTTCAACTAGCGTGAAGCATAAGAAATCACTCTACCCTCATGCATTGGGACACACCACATACCAATCCGAGAAGCATCACAATATATTGTATAAGAACCCAATGATAAAGGAAAAACTAGAACTAGAGCTGTGGTCAAGGCAGTCTTGAGCTTCTAAAAGCTCTCCGCACACTCATCTGACTACCTGAATGGAGCACCCTTCTGGGTCAACATGGTCAAAGGCGCTGCAATAGATGAGAAATCCTCCCCGAAAGTACAATCCTCAAATGCTATGCATGGTCCTCCTGACTACGTGAGTACACTAGGATATCATTAATAAATACTATGACGAACGAATCATGATATGGCTGGAATACATTGTTCATAAGATGCAAGAATGCTGCTGGGGCATTGGTTAGCCCAAAAGACATCACAAGGAACTCATAGTGACCATAGCGGGTCCTAAACGCTCGAGTCCCGAATCTTCAACTGGTGATACCCAGACCTAAAATCAATCTTAGAGAACACGCTATCTCCCTGAAGTTGGTCAAATAAGTCACCAATGCATAACAAAAGATACTTGTTCTTAATTGTTACCTTGTTCAGCTGCCTATAGTCGATGCACATCCGCATAGTATCATCCTTCTTCTTTACATACCAAATTGGTGTACCCCAAGGCGACACACTAGGCCTAATGAACACCTTATCGAGAAGCTCCTGAAGCTGCTCTTTGAATTCCTTCAACTTTGCTGGTGCTATATGATACAGAGGAATGTAATTGGGCTGATTGCTCGGCACCAAGTCAATACCAAAATTAATATCCTTGTCAGGTGGCATGCTTGATAGATTTGTAGGAAACACATCCGGGAAGTCTCGCACTACCGGAATAGAATCAATAGTAATAGTATCAACACCAACATCCCTCACAAAAGGCAAATATGACAAACATCCCTCCTCAACCATCCGTTGGGCCTTCAGATATGTAATCACCCTACTAGGAACATCGTCCAGAGACCCTCTCTACTCGATCCTAGGTAACCCCGGCATCGTTAATATCACAGTCTTAGTCTGAAAATCCAGAATAGCTTGACACGGGGACAACCAATCCATACCCAGAATCATGCCGAAATCAACCATACTAAGCAATAATATATCAACTCTAGTCTCTAATTCCCCAATAGTCACCACACACGACCGATACACATAGTCCATAACAATAGAATCGCCCACCGACATAGATATATGAATAGGTGAAACTAAGGACTCAGGGGGCATATCCAAATAATGATTAAAATATGATAATACATGCAAATAAGTGGAACCAGGGTCAATAAATATAGAAGCATCCCTGAGGCATACTGAGATAATACCATTTTATCACTGCGTCTGAAGCAACAGCCTCTGGCCCGGCAGGGAAAGCATAGAATCGAGCAGGACCGCTACCTAATCAACCACCCCTATAAGGCGACCTCTAGCTGCCTGAGCCCTACCTCGAGCTAGATGGGCGGGTGGTGAAGTAAAGTCATATCCTAACCTCTATGCTGAACTAGACCTCCAAAGCGACGGGGACACTGCCTCCACACATGTCCAAACTCCCCGCACTCAAAGAAACTCCTCGTTGGTGGTGGGGACTGAATCTGATCCCGAGAAACAGAATAACTACTAGAAGAACCTGGTACAGATGAACCTGAAATGATGGAGCACGAGATGAACTCTGAGCTGGGAGGGCACTAAGAGATGGCTGACCCAAACAGGAAAATTATGAACCATGGCTAGCTCATGCACCACGATGAACTGGACAAGCCATATGAGTAGGCCTATAAGGACTAGCCCTGCTGTAGTAGGAATGCCCTCCAGATGAAACACCACTAAAACCACCCAAACCATGAGGCCTCTTGTCCTCCCTCTCCTCACACTACTGACTATGGACTTGCTCTAGCTTTCTGGCAATATCAACCACCTCATTGAACCTAGCGCCTGATGCAATCTCTCATGTCATAAAAAGTGCAGTCCGTAGTTGAGGCCATCAATGAGCCTCCTAATCCCCTCCCTCTCTGTAGGAACAAACCAGATTGTGTGAAGAGCCAACTCTGAAAATCTCATCTCGTATTGGGTCACAGACATATACTCCTGGCGTAGCTTCTCAAACTGCCTATGCAACTCCTCTCTGCGGGTTGGTGGCACAAACTTCTCCAAGAAGAGAATGGAGAGCTCGTTCCATATAAGTGGTGTAACACCGATTGGTCTGCTTCGGTCATAGGCCTCCTAGCATCTAAAGGCTGCCCCCAACAGAAGAAAAGTAGTAAATGAGACCCCGCTAGTCTTCAGAATACCCGTCGTGCGAAGAATCCGCTGGAACCTATCCATGAAGTCCTGAGCATCCTCTGACTCAAACCCACTGAATGATGGAGGCTTGAGCCTCCCAAACCTTTCTAGTCTCCTTCTGCTCCTCATCACTCATAAGGGGACCCATCTAGGCCTGAGCAACTGCAACTGGCTGGGCTGGTACTACCCCCCAGTATTCTGTGGTCTCTACACCACCTACTTTGGGGTACATGCAGCGGGAGTCTGAGCACCTCCCCTGGCCTGAGAAGTGGCTGGTGTGACCTGAGATAAAACTGCATGAGCAAGGCTAGTGCATATTGTCAATACATGGGCTAGAGCCCCCTGAAGGCTTGGGATTACAATGGGCACAACTGGTGCTTGAGCTGGTCCCACCGACTCAATTACATCTAGGATCTACTCCTGAGCTAGAGCAACTGGTGCATCTACAGGTGTTGTTCTAGCTGTTGTACGAGCTATACCTCGGCCCCTACCACGACCCCGACCTCTCGTAGACCTAGCTAGTAGTATAGGTGGCCGTCCAACCAATTTGGTAGCATGTGTCCTAACCATCTGTGAGAGAATAAAATAACAAAATCTTAGCTTTCGGAATCAACAAATACGCACGACAAGAATACAAGAAAGTGAAGTTTTCCTAATGGTTCAGCAGCCTCTCGAAGATAAGTACAGACGTCTCTTTACCGACCCACAGACTCTACTAAACCTGCTCATGACTCGTGAGACCTATGTAATCTAGGCTCTGATACCAACTTGCAATGACCCAAAATTCCCCGTGTCGTAATGGCGCCTATCACAATACTAAGCAAGCCGACAATAAAAAATAACCATGCATCTTTAAATTGAAATCATAATGAAATAAGCTTAATATAACTGATAAGAAAATACCGTGACTCAATACAAAATCCCCCAAAATCCTGGTGTCACGGAGTACATGAGCATCTAAATGACAACAGAGTCTGATTGCTAAAACAATTGTCTAGAAAAATAGAGCAACAAAAATAAACTTAAAAGAAGGAGAGTCAAGGTCTGCGGAAGCTAAGGCAGCTACCTCAATAACCTCTGAACAACTGAAGCTCCAAACCTAGCAACCACAATGTCCAGAAGTACCTGGATATGCACACGAAGTGCAGAGTGTAGTATGAGTACAACCAACCCAATATACTCAATAAGTAACAAGACTAACCTTGGGCTGAAAGCAGTGACGAGCGCAGACAGGTACAGTCCAAATACTGATTTTAACAGTACAAAAATATAGACATGCTTTTAAGTTTAATAGTTTATGTTCAACACGGATAAAATATGCCAAGTGTGGCTGATATAGGGAATGATGCATATCTATATCTACATGTCATTTATGCATGCCAACTATAATGCAACACAGTGATAAAGTCATATACAGACTCCCGGAGTATTCAATCTCACTCAGCATGCTCAATCACTCAGTATTCGGTGTCACTCATTACTCCCAGTCATTCACCATTCTCAATAACTCGACACTTGCACTCAGTGGGTACCGGTGCTCATAAATGGTATGTCAGACTTCGAAAGGGCGAATCCTGCCCAAGCGCTAATATAAGCCAATCATGGAATTGATGGATACGACATGCTGTGGCGTGCAATCCTATCCCATAGATGTCACTCACAATCATGCCCTTGGTCTCATTCAATCATCAATCTCTCCAGTCTCTCGAGCTCACAAATCTCTTAATAATAAGCTCAAACAATGATAAAATGATGAAACAATAAATGGAAATAGAGACTGAGATAAGATATGCAAATGATAGATGTGACAGATTACATAATTGCAAATTAAGCAAGAATTTCAATAGAAAAACTACCTATGTGGGTCCAACAGTACCAATATATAGCCTAAGCATGATTTCTAACGAGAATCACAACTCAATTCCTCTAACATATAGAGAGTACATGAATAATAACAAGATTAGATGACTACAAAGTTTTGCGAAATCGATCGACTCACATTTTCAATGGTGCACGCCCACATGCCTCTCACCTAGCATGTGCGTCACTTTAACACCAACCACGTAACTCATAATTCGGGAATTCATACCCTTATACCAAGTTTAGAAGTGTTACTTACCTCAAACCGTGCAAATCTCCACTCCAACAAGACCTTGCCTTGCGAATCATCCTCCGAACAACTCGAATCAACCCACAAACAACTTAATACAATCAACACAAGCTATAGGAATCAATTCCATATGATAAAGCTAGGTTCTTTAACAAAATTTAAAAATACAACCCAAAAACACGTCTCGAAACAAGAAAAAAATTAAAAGAACCCGAACAACCATTCAACCACGAGTCGAACCATACCAAAATTACTCTGTTCCGATTACAACTCGACCTTCAAATCCTCATTAAAGCTTATGAAGTTTCTACAATTTTCCCTAATTCTTCCAACCCAAAGCACTAATTAAATGATAAAAACAATGATATATTCATGTATATTAACCAAATCCGAGTTAGAATCACTTAACCCAATCAATTCCTTGATAATACCCTCCATGAGTCGCCTCAATCTGAGCTCCCAAAGTCCAAATATTAAATAATACTCTAACCCACATTTTTGAAATCTTATATTCTACCCAGATGCTCCTCTTCAATATTTTGCCCAGGATTTGAAATCTTATAAAACCATGAATCGCACATCGATTCAAGCCTAATGAATTTATGAATTTCTAACTTCCAAAACTAATGTCGTAACATACCAAACCAAATCATATTAACCCCAAATTTTGCACATAAGTCATAAGTTACACAACAGACCCATTCCCACTCCTGGAACCAAAATTTGAGCCCGGTAACCACAAAGTCAACTCTCGGTCAAACCTCTTAACTGTCCAAACTTCTTTTTCCAACTTTCACCAATTTCAGCCAAAGTCATCTATGGACCTCCAAATCAATATCCAGACACACTCCCAAGTCCAAAATCACCATATAAAGCTATATGAACCATCAAAATTCCCTTCCATAGTCATTTACACATAAGTCAACATCGGGGCAACTCTTCCAACTTAGGCTTCCAAGCTTAGGACTAAGTGTCCCAACTTATTCTGAAACATCCCTGGGAACGAAACCAATCACCTCGGTAAGTCACATAACAACAATTGAGCACAAAATTAGTGTCACAAGTATATGAACTTCTAGAATACTACAAATAGAGTCAGAAATGATATACAAACTTCCTGATACAAAGTAATATATAAGGTTAGGAAGGGGACTTCAGGGTCTGTGAATGTCGTGCAACACTACCTCATGTCTCCTGCTAGGAAGGGTCCGAGCAATCACCCTTGTACGCCGCTGGACCAACATCAGGATCTTCACAAGAAGTGCAGAAGAATGAGTAAAACCAATCCCATGTACTCCGTAAATGCCATGCCTAACCTCGACGAAGTAGTAACGAGGCTATGACAAGATACTCACTATAAACATGTACGAACAAAAAAACAATAACAATGTAGAGAAACAACTAACTACATGATAACTAGAATAAGAAATAAATGACAGAGGTCCCAGGATTATCATCACCCCTAGTCTTACAACACAAAACGGTAGTGGAATCAACAACCAGAACAACCACAATACAACTCACTATTGGGGCGCGCAACCCGGTCCACATATATAATAATAGCACTGTTGGGGCGTGCAAATCGATCCACACATATATATAAAATACTATTACAACGTGCAACCTGATCCGCATGTATAATAATACTGTTACGGCATGCAACCCAATCCTTATATATATATAATATTTTTGCAGTGCACAACCTCTCTCTCTCTCTCTCTCTCTATATATATATATATATATAT
>ML394056.1:0-19609 GCA_005239525.1 Nicotiana knightiana | reverse complement strand
TTCACATTCTTAGAATATAAGATTTTTCCTATGTTTAAGTAAAAGAAGATATATATATATATATATATATATATATATATATAATATACATATGTATGTATTTATATACACACACACACACGACTGCAGCGCGTAATCCGATCCACATAGATAATAACAACCAACTACGACGAATCTCACAATGCAACGTAAAAAGGGAACTGAAATGCATAAATTCTCTAAGACAACTCAATATAACATAGTAGAGTGAAATAGAAAGCAAGTAAAGGCAATTAAGTAAGTAAAGGAATGAAACATGTAAAAGTGTCCATATATTATCATGCAAAATCATATAACAAGTAAAGATGGACAATAAATAAAGAAAATAAGTAAAGATGGAAGCATGTAGCAAATAGAGACATATAACAAGTGAAGGAACGTATTTAAGTAAGGACATGTAGCAAGTAAAGCACGTAACAAGTAAAACACATGGAATAAATAAATAGTAGATATAATTAGAGACATATAATTAAGTACTCCACCCGGCATGCTTGAACTCATGACAACGCATAATTGCATATACAACGTCCCCACACACAAATCATGTAGCAAATAGACCAATCAAGTCATAATTTCCTCAAATCAAGGATAACCACAACACTTACCTCTTTCCGGAAGAAAGTCAACAATCCAACACAACTTTCCTTTTGAACAAGCCTCCAAACTACTCGAATCTAGTCAATTATTGTTCAAACAAGTAAAAATAAGCTTTAGAAACTATCCCCGTACAATAAAGGTTCAATCTTTAACATAAATGAAAAAGTCAACAAAAAGTGAACCTGGGCCCACATGGTCGAAATCCGAAATTAAGGCCAAATCTATATTACCTATTCACTACCGAGCCCGAATATGTGATTTGTTTCAAATCCGACCTCAATGTGAGGTTTAAATCTTCATATATTAAAATCCCTAAATTATACCCGAAACCCACAATTTCTATTTTAAAACCCCTAGATTTGATGATGAAATTCACGAAAAAGTAACGAAAATTGACTGAAAACAAGTTAAAGTTGCTAACCTATGAAGTTGGGAAGAAATTTCTCTCCAAAATAGCCTATACAAAGCCAGCTAAGCCGAAATCCCCACATTTTACCCAGTTGCAAGTATCGCAATTGTGATGCTCACAAATGCGATATGTGCCTGAGCTTTATAGAAGTCTCAAATGAGACATAAATCTTGTATTTTCAAAGTCCCTATCAATTGCAGATGCGGTCAGAGCTTTGCATTTGCGAAGCTGAGCAACCTAGCCCACTGCCGCAAATACGACACTACCATCACAATTGTTGTACACACCATATCGTAAATGTGATCATCTCTTCGCAAAAGCAATGTCCCAGCCCCCAGTCCTATATTGCAATGCGAGACCAACATCGCAAATGCGAGGCTCGTATTTGCAAACAGGTATTTGCAAATGCGAGACCTGTAGGTTCACAACACCAGTTGTTAATCAATAGTTCCAAGTTATCTGCAACATATCCGAGACTCACCCGAGCCCTTTGGGCTCCAATTCGAAAATCCACACAAGTGTAATAACGTCATACAAACTTGTTCTCAAGCTCAAATCATCAAAATAATATCTAATAACAAGAATCGATCATCAAAACTCAAGATTCCCAAGTTTAAAACTCGTTTTCCCAACTGTTGACCTAATGTGCTGAAACAAACTAGGTAACTCGGTACCCCAACCAAACATGCGTACAAGTCCAAAATCATCATACAAACCTACAAATCGTCAAAACACCATTCGAGGTCGTTTACCAAAAAATTTGTCAGTGGTCAACCCTAACCATTTTAAAGTCAAAAGTCACGTATTCTTAAAAATTTCACATATAAACTTTCCAGTAATTAACACGGACTATGTAAGAAAGTTATAAATCATCAAATCAAGCTATGAGAAGTCTCCAAACACAGAAAAGAAAGCTATTTCTTAAAATGACCTTTGAGATCGTTACATTCTCCATCTCAAAACAAATGTTCGTCCTCGAACAAACATACAAATGTACGAGGACTAATAAAGAGGTACGAGTATCTACTCATGATATTCGAATCGGACTCCAAGGTAGACTCCTCAATCGGCTGACCTCTCCAACGAACCTTGACAAAAGAAAAACTCGTAGATCCCAACTTTGGAACATGTTAGTCTAGAATATCTACCAACTCTTCCTCATTGGTTACATTCTCATCAAGCTGCACCGCGCTGAAGTCTAAAACATGTGACCTATCTTCATGGTACTTACGAAGCATGGATACATGAAATAACGGATGTACCCCTGCTAGGTGAGGAGGAAATGAAGCCTATAAGCAACCTCCCTAACTCTCTCCAAGATCTCAAACATACCAATAAACCTCAAGCTGAACTTGCCCTTCTTCCTCAATTTCATCACGCCCTTCATAAGAGACACTCGGAGAAGAACCTTATCACCCTCCATGTAAGTCATATCTTGAACTATCCGATCCGCATAACTCTTTGTCCTAGACTGAGCTGTACAAATTCGCTCTTGAATCTCTTTCACCTTTTCCAAAGCATCACAAACCAAATATGTGCCATAAAATCTAGTCTCACCAGGATCAAACCATAGAACCGGAGAATGACTTCGCCTCCTTTATAAGGCGTCGTATGGAGCCATTTGGATGTTCGACTGGTAGCTGTTGTTGTAAGAGAACTCCGCTAGAGGTAGATACTTGTCCCACTGACCCTCAAAATCCATAGAGCAATGCGCACAAAATCTCCTCCATAATCAAAATAGTACGCTCAAGCTTTCCACCCGTTTGAGGCTGAAACATCATACTCAGCTCGACCCCGTGCCAAACTCAACTGCAAAGCTCTCCAAAATCTAAAGTGAATTGCGTGCCCCAGTTCGAAATGATATAAATGGGCACACCATACTGGCTGGTAATCTCCCAGATGTAAATCTGAGCCAATTGCTCTGAAGAATAGGAAGTCATCACCGGAATAAGGTGTGGGAACTTTGTCAAACGGTTCACAATAAATTAGACATCGTCATACTTCCTAAAGGTCTAAGCCCACCACAAAGTCCATAGTAATGCGCTCCCACTTCCACTCTGGTATTACCAATATCTGAGTCAACCTACCCAATTTTTGAGGTTCATGCTTCAGTTGTCGACAATTCAAACATCGAAAGACACGTCTAATAATGTCTTTCTTCATATTCTACCACCAATAGTGCTACTTCAAGTTATGTTACATCTTTGTGATACCTGAGTGAATGGAATACCGTGAACTTTGAGCCTCTTCAAGGATAAATTATTCAACCCATCAATATTCGGAACAAAAATCCAACCTTGAAGCCACATAACACTATCATCCCCATTTCCACCACTTTCCTAGCACCACCCCGCTGCAGTGCGTCTTTCAACACCAATAAGTGAGGATCCTCAAACTAGAGAGCCTTGATGTGCTCCAACAATGATGATTGTGCCATAACACAAGCAAGAACCCGGCTAGGATTCGAAACATCCAACCTTAGGAATCAGTTGGCCAAAGCCTGAACATTTATGGCTAATGTCCTCTCCACTACCGGTAAAAAAGCCAAGCTACCCATGCTCTTCGCCTTCCTACTCTAGGCATAAACCACTAGATTGGCCTTTCCCAGATGATATAATATGGTGATATCATAGTCTTTCAATAGAACTAACCATCTCAGCTACCTCAAGATAAGATCCTTCTGCTTGAACAGATGTTGGAGACTCCAATGGTTGGTATAGACCGCCCATGGCACGCCGTATAGATAGTGCCTCCAAATATTGAGAGCGCGAACAATGGATTCCAATGCCAAATCATGCACATGGTAATTCTTCTCATGGACATTCAACTGACAAGAGACGTAGGCAATCACCCTACAATCCTATACCAATACCGCTCCAAGCCCGATACGCGATGCATCATAATACATAGTGTAAGATCCTGAACAATACTGATACTAGGGTTGTACTCAAGGTAGTCTTGAGCTTCTGGTAGATCTCCTCACGCTCATCAGACCATCTGAAAAGAGCACCCTTTTGAGTCAACTTGGTAAATGGGGCTGAGATAGATGAAAACACCTCACGAATCCGCAATAGTAACCTGCCAAACCCAAGAAGCTTCAAATCTTTGTAGCTGAAGTAAGTCTTGGACCGTCTTGAACTGCCTCAATCTTCTTAAGATCCACCTTGATACCACTCGAAGACACAACATGAACCAAAGAGGCAACTGAGTCACTCACACTTCAACAACTTGACATATAGTTGACGTCCTTCAAACTTTGAAGTACAATTCGTTGGTGCTGCTCCTGCTCCTCTCTACTGCGAGAGTAAACCAAAATATCATCAATGAAGAAAATCATGAAGGAATCCAGATAAGGCTTGAACACTCAGTTCATCATATCCATGAAGGTTGTTGGAGCATTAGTCAAGCCAAGTGATGACATCACTAAGAACTCATAATACGCTAGATCACTATATAAATCCATTTTGATTAGTAATATATATGAACATAAAGATAGATTGTATTAGTAATATGTATGAACATAAAGATAGATTGTCCCTGGGGTCTGGGTTATTCTGTTGCTGCGCATTTGTAGTACCCCAATGTGAACTCCATGAAACATCGGGGTATGTCTGACCCATTGCATTATAATCCCACAACGTTCACTTCCTCAGTTGAGGCTTGACACTCATGAGTAGGGTATCCTCTTCTACATATATCACAAGCTGAGTGAGGCTCATTGTGTATTGAGGCTAAGGTCAGCTTCCATATTTCTTTTGCCATGGTATCAAGCTGTACCAACACAGACGTGTTAGCTTCAACTTGGTGAACACTAGTCGATATTCTTCTTTAAGCACTCTCAGAGGGCCACTGATTTGCTTCTTCAGCCAACTCATCAATAATTGTAACTGTCTCCTCTAAAGTCTTCATCATCAATGGGCCTCTAGCTGCATTGCTCAAAGTTCTATATGAGGCCATGTCAATCCATCCCAAAAGTCCTTAAGTTGCATCCAGAGTTCAATTCCTCTATGTTGACACTTTCTAACAATTTCCTTATATATCTCTCATGCTTCGAACACAGTTTCAGTCTCTTTTGGGCAGAAGTTATGAATTTCTCTTCTAAACTTGCCTTTTTAGCTGATGAGAAATATTTATCGAGAAATTTTCTGATCATCTCATCTCATGTTCTAATTGATCACACGGGCAAGCTTCGAAGCCATTGATTTGCATCATCTTTCAGTGTGAAGGGGAATGCCCTTATGTAAACTGCATCTTGTAACATGCCATTGTATTGAAAGGTGTTCATAACCTCCTTGAAGTCCATTGGATGGTTGTTTGGATCTTCGTTCATCTTTCCTCTGAAGACACAACAGTTTTGAAGGGTTTGAAGCAACCCTTGCTTCAACTCAAAATTGTTAGCTACAACTGGAGGTGGTTTAATACTTTATAATCCTTTGTTGTAGACTGGTCTATAAAAATCACCAAGTGGTCTCCCAGCACCGGGAGCTATATTTCCGAGCTGGACTACAACCAAGGGTTGATTTTGAGCCATTCTCCGAGCCCTCTCCTTTTCATAGATAATCTGTGCATCTCTAATAGTTGCTTCCTTAGCATCCGACATAGCTTTTTCTCGTTGATTGGTTGCCTCTCTTGCAGCCAGATCCATATTATCTTTATCACTGATTCCAGCCATAGTTTCTTTGCTTGAAGATTGCCCAATCTTTACTAACTTCTTAGTGAGATTTCTTTCTTTCCTTAGCCGTCGCAATTGTTTTTCTATCTCTGGCTCGTATGGTTACAATTCTTTCCCAGAAGATCAAGTCATGCACCAATCTAAACTTGTAGCCTGCGCAAAGTCAAGGAAACACCAACCGTAAAAAGGGAAAAAGAAAATAAAAATAAAAAAATCCTGAATTAGCACTATGAACTACTTCAAACACTATTGATTGCTAATCCCCGGCAATGACGCCAAAATTTGACGAGCACAAAACACATATTAAAATATGTTCGCTAGTCAAATATAGTATAATAAAATATCGTATCCACAAGGATTGGAGTTAAATAGTATTATCGTAGTTTCTAGCTTGATTTCTATCCAAGATGATCGACAATTGAGATCTATGTGATTTAAACTAATACTAACTAAGAGTCTAAACTACTGATTAATGACAGTTGACATAAGTAATGAGCAAAAAAGGTTAACAACGAGAGAAAACATGGTTTTGATAGGATAGATGCAAAATAATTGTTTGGGATCTAACTCTTGATAATTCACTTCTAATATTAAAGTGAGTCGTTTGAATTCACTCAATTATTAGTTCACACATTTAGAAGAAACTCCTCTCTCAATTAAGTCTCAAACTCACAAGATGAACCAATTTGAAGCACGTGCAGATATGCAAGAATTCATAGTGGATTGGTCTTTAGGAAAACCTCTCTCGATTATCCTCCTAACTAGGTTTAATCAATATTCATCTAGCTTCTTCCGATTACTAATAAGAATTAATGGATTCAACCAACAAAATAATGCAAAGATATAACAAGTTATGTCTTTCTCGATTACAAAAATAAGTGAGTATCGATGCAACAATTATGTCACGACCCAAACAGAAGGGCCACAACGGGAACCCGGTACCTTACTCAACCTAGTACCAATGTAACATATCTTTCTTATCGTACTATCATGGGTAAATATACCAAAAGGGCCGTAACGAGATAACTAGAATAAAATATAAGTGCATACTAGACATAGGATGACCCAACATTATAGAGAAACTTATACATGTGACATACGGGCCTATAAGGCCGACCTGATCATTTGTACACTCAAAATGTAGGCCGACAAGGACATACAAGTATCCATATACATGACATCCGTCTACAAGCCTCTAAGAGTACATAAATGTCATATAGGTCGGGACAGGGCCCTTCCATATCAGTCAATACATTTCCCAATCATACTGACCAAATAGGCAACTCCGGAGCAAGTGGAGTGCATCAACACCTTCCGCTGAGCTGATAGCCTACTAGGAGGACATTCAACCTATCTATCGGGACCTGTGGGCATGAAACGCAGTGTCCCCAGGAAAAAGGGACATCGGTACGAATAAAATACTGAGTATGTAAGGCAGAAAAGCATAAACGAGAACAATAATGTAAAGAGAGATATATGATATATAACCCGTAGCATCTAAGTGCCTCTGAGAGATAGTGATATGAAATGCGTAATACATATATATACATAATCTTTTAAAAACATCCGCCTCTGTGGGCATCATCATCATCATCATCATATCATACCCGGCCTCGAAGAGAACTCGGTAAAAATGTACCCGGCCACCATAAGGCTCGGTAGAATCGTACCCGGCCATGTGGAGCTCGGTAAACCCAACTGATCAGTGGTTGCACAATCGGTGTCGTAACCGGCTGACTATAGCGTGGCTCGGTAGAGTAAAATAGAAACTATATATAATGCATGCTGGACTCATGGAATCATGCTCTAAAACTTTTGGAGTGACGTAAGGTAGTTGCACCTTCCATTAACATTATGGACATCCATACCATCAATATGAACCTCAGTAGGATTCAAGGATCATACATACTTGCTTAGAATAACTTTATAAGGAAAGAACAACATGGACAACCTTAGTTTCTAGGAGTACAGCTGTTATGAATTAACATATCATGTACGTTCGTTTCACTTTAGATCATGCCAAACAAAAGAAGGAACTGCCTTAACATACCTTTGTAATCTTCTCTCCAGTGGTCAACCAAGCTCAATATGATCTTCTTACGTCTACAATGAGTAACCCGACTTCGTCGTCATCATATAAGCATTGCAACTCTCATATTTCAAAACCAATATTCTACAATAAAACGGAAAGCACCTTCTCAGTTTTAACTACATCCCATATGTTAGCAAAAGTCACCAAACAACAACAACAATATAATTCACAATAAGCTCTTCGATTAGTTCAACAATTATTTTGGGCGGCAAGCTCGATTGGAATCTGTATAACCTATATCACCCCTTATAGACTTCTGATGTTAACTTAACAACATCATTAATATGATAATGAAGTAATTCATCAATGAATCCATCCTTATACCATATATTTTTATAACAAAGGAAACAATCTACAACTCCAACTTTCTTCAATTAGCAACTTTATTCACCAGTTCATGTCTAGTCCAACCATTTAACTTAATCAACATAAAGATAACCTTAAGCACCTGCAAGAACACAACATACATACCTCCTACAGTAGATTCAAGTTTAAATTCAAGTTATATTTAGCTTACAACATCCCTCAATGGCAATACAACACCATAGAAGTGACTTAAGCTAATCCAAGTATTATCTTGTAGTTTATCATCATAACAACTTAACCAACATACAATAAAGATTAAGTACAATTTGTAAGCTGTTATACTCACCTTATCCAGTAGCAAAAACTTGAAATTTCAGAAAAACACAGCCCACAACTATCCTCAATGACAACACAACCTGAAAGAGGTGTTGTTCTTCACTTGAACTAACTTTTGATGTTGAAATATGGTATAATCCATTTTCAAGACTTGAAATAACCTAGATTTGATATGAAAACCATGGGAGAGTATTTACAGAACATAAAACACTTAAAACAACCTCCCACACGAGAACAAGAAACTTACTAGCGCGACGGGATTCCTCACACTTAGTTTGTGTTGTTTGCTCTTTGTTTGGGTCTTGGAACATGAGAGAACCTTGAGAGAGTGTTTTTAGGTGTCTAGGGTCTGATGATACTGAAAATGAATGAGTTAAAATGGGGTTGAGGCGTCTTATACATATCAGCATATCTAAACCGACTATGTGGGTCCCATAGAGAGCTGCTTGGCGCAGTCTCGCTAAAAACCGAATATCTCTCTACTCCAATGTTGTATAGATGAACGGTTTATTTAGTTGGAAACTAAAATCATAGATATTCAATTTTGTATGTGTATCATCCAATAATTCTAAGTACATTGGGAGAAAATCTCATTTATATTTGACCTAAATTTCAGCACATTATGAATGTAACTTGTGAAGACCTTTGCCAACTTCTGTTCCACAACTTGGTTGACTTAAAAACGTAGAACACGACTATAATAAAAAAAAATCTCATAGAATAACCTACTTATCATGTTAAGCACCATAGTATCACCCTAAAGTACATGTTATAACATTCCAAACTTGCCGACTTTCGACGAAACATATTTTCTTCAATTGGTATTGCTTCTAAGATTTCCAACCCTCTTGGTACTTGTTATTCATGATATTAAATATTTTTTATCTCCAAGGTAACATGATTAACTTAATTTATGTACTTTCAAAGACGATCTCATTTCTGACCTTAAATCAATTGACTTACGACGTACTCTCACGTAGAAAAATATGGGGTGTAACATCATTCCCCTATTTGGAACATTCGTCCTCGAATGTTGACTGATGCACTTATCCGTGTCTTAAAAGATAGCTTTTACGAATACTTTAATATTGTCTTTTCCATATAGGAATCTGTTCGGTGAATAAATCCAAAGGCTAGGGCATTCCCCCCTTTAGGCCTCTTTCTCACACCATGACTTGTGCTCGAAATTCTTCCAATCTTGTAACTGTTTCTACCTTATTTCATGCAGCCTGTACGATTCTGATCTTGTATGTACGCCTATGAGACTTTTCTCTCCTTTTTTCTCCAGCGTCTAGCCAATCTCTAGACCTCACTTTATGAACATATACAGAACTTGACAAGCTATCCCTCTGGGAATCTATAGGTATACTGAAGTTCTTCACTCGGTACTTTGTCAAACTTACAACTATTTATATATCTTGTTTCATAGCCTCGGTTATCTATCCTTATGGATTTACTACATCTAGGTGGGTCATACTATACATAACACTTACTTCAGTTTATTATTACCGAGATTTTCAACCCAACTATAGGTTACGCTGTCGCTACTTATCCTATATGTATAAATCTAAGTACTTATCCTATATATATATATATATATATATAAATCTAAGTCCTTAAGTACTTCCTCATTAATGTTCATCTTAATAATGACAACCTAATTTTTTGTACATCTCATACTTTGGAACTTTTCATCCATCTATTGTTGATTCACCTTAATGTTGATCTAAAATCTACCACTGATAAGTTGAAACATCTTATGTTATATATCGTCACTAGGGCTCACGTCTCATCGGGGAACATCTGAAGTGATTTTCTTGATCCACTTAGTGACGATACTGTACTCCAATAACTGTATTTCATAGCATCCCAATGTGATTCATCCTATGGGGGGAGAGGGTATTCTAATCCTGTTTCATCCATACCCTTTTTCTTTAAATAATTACTTAATCAAAGGCCTAAACGTCATCCTCTTATTTATCAATATTACACCCTTGTTCTACTACCAGGGCACCATTTCATCTGTTCTAATTTCTCCTGTTCTTAGACTCCTCTAAGTTTATTCAGGATGTATCAAGCTTGCTACAACTTATGGAAACCATCAGTGATGGGTTTAATCGCGAGGACATACTTATTCTCGTCACCTTCTCACTCACCTTTTCTTATCCTTACTCCTATATACCAAAAACCTTATCACTCTACGATACTTTAGCTTGCTACCTATACATATCTATATATAGTACTCGCAACCTTTCTTTAACTTGCTAACACCATATATTCCCTTTCGTGCCTTCTCAGTTGTCTTTAAATATAAGCAATTACTTTTCCTAGTCGTTCTTCCACTTGCTGCATGGATACTTGGCTTATCTTAGTGCCCACGAATACTGGAGTTTCCTATAACTCATATGATCTCAATTATCAACTTTTGGTTTTCTTTTTCTTCCCGTTCATTAGCCAAGACAAGTGCCACTTTCTTATGGAGTGCATACAATATTATAGTGAGACTGCTGTTGCAAGACCATTTCTTCTTTAGGTCACTATGCTTATGTTGAAGCCTTCTTCCTTATTTCCTTTGCTAGTCTTTTGTTGCAGTGCTTAGGGAAGACCCTCTGACTCTTGTAAATATGTGAGCTTATTACATTGTATCCCCACGGTATTTTTGATGTTCTTACTCGCCTATCATTATCCTTAGTTACTTGCCTCCGCGCCCTTGTGCTCGTAGGGTTGCTTCTGAATTGAAATTTCAGTTGTCTCCGTAGTGGCACTCTCTTTTATTTATATAACACTTATATTGTACCTTCTACTACCTCAACTCCTATCTGAATATTTCTTGAGGATTACGATGTCACATCTGAGAGACTGAATTTCCTATGCTGGATTTCACTATTTTTATCTTGCATGATCTATTGATTTGTCTATATCTTCCTATCTAGCCATAACTAGGATCTTCCTGAATCATCTACAGACTACCCGTTGGTCCACTCTCATATCTGTATTTTATGTTACGCCTCTTGGGTTATGTCCTTTGTCTTAACTTACCTCTCGCACGGGATCCTTATGTATGAATTGTTAATTCCCACTTATTTATTAATATCATCGAGTGAGAAACCCTTATTGATTCTCCCCGGCGTCATGCTTGTATAATGTTCTGGAGTCATATTATATATGTGGGATCTGAATAAGTGCAATCTAATTCCTTTCACCTTTTTACCACATTCTTACTTTGCCATTCGATATTTATCTCTTCATCTTTGGCATTTTTTCTTCATCTTCACTGACATCATACTCGCCTTGTGGTAACCTTTCTGTACCAAAGATAACTGAATACCTTACGCACGAAGGTGACACATGGTGTAACTGGCACACTTAGTCCCTTAAGCTTAACTCTGCTCATAGTGCTTGCTTTAGGGAAGCGTATTCGTGAATGACCTTTAAAGATTATTCTTCTATTGTTCATTCTATTATTGTCGAAACACGATCTCTGAAACGATGCTGGCTATTTACCAATTCCTTCGGTCCCTAATTCATGTTCGATTTTTTTTCTTGTTTACTATCCCATACTAATTTCTATTACTTGGGGTTCTAACTTTTCCTTCTGGTAATCACGTTGGACTGAGCAACTGATTTCTCGAAATGAGGATATGAATTTAGGGCTTATACTTTTATTGTCTCAAGGCATGTCTCCTCTTGTATTTTCCGTCACTTGACTATAGACTCTCCCATCCTGTTATATTTTGATTTACCGTTATCACTAATTTATCACATCTTACTCATAAAGATTCATTTACTCTCTTCTTATTCTCCTGCTAATATCTCTATCTATTACCTTATTCTAAAAAATTCAATGAAACAACTTTTCGCTTTTAGATCCCCTTAGACCATCTCATTGGCTCTTGGGTCGACTAAAATTCTCTCTTTACTAAGTGTAAGAGTCATCCTAAGGTAAATATTCATCCCTTCTAGGATTCCAGTGCCTATCTTCTGAACTTTCTGAACATTCTAGTATTTATATTCGGCTGCATTATTCTAGAGTGCACCATCTGGCTATCTCCCAATGAGAACTATTACCATGTCCTGCACTACCCTTAAAAAATGTTAGCTAATGATAAAAATCAATCCACAATTTTGGGTTAGTTTAAACCTAGTGGGATCCTGATATCGCGGGTCACATCTTACTCATAATGCTTCATTTACTATAACGCGGCTCGGTAGAGTAAAATAGATATTATATATAATGCATGCTGGACTCATGGAATCATGCTCTAAACCTTTCGGAGTGATGTAAGGTAGTTACACCTTCGATTAACGTTATGTACATCTATACTATTAATATGAACCTCAGGAGGATTTAAGGATCATACGTATTTGCTTAGAATAACTTGATAAGGAAAGAACAACATGGACAACCGTAGTTTCTAGGAGTAGATCCGTTATGAATTAGCATATCTTGTACGTTCATTTCACTTTAGATCATTCCAATAGAAAGAAGGAAGCTCCTTAACATACCTTTGTAATCTTCTCTCCAATCGTCAACCAAGCTCAATATGATCTTCTTAAGTCTACAATGAGTAACCCGACTTCGTCGTCATCATATAAGAATTGCAACTCTCATATTTCAAAACCAATATTCTACAAGAAAATGGGCAGCACCTCCCCTATTTCTACTACATCCCATATGTTACCAAAACTCACCAAACAACCCAAACAACAACAATATAATTCACAATAAGTTCTCCGATTAGTTCAACAATTATTTTGAGTGGCAAGCTCGATCGTAATCCATATAACCCATATCAACCGTTATAGACTTCTTACGTTAACTTAAAAAAATCATTAATATGATAATGAAGTAATTCATCAATGATTCCATCCTTATACCATATATTAATAACAAAGGAAACAATCCACATTTCCAACTTTTTTCAATTAGCAACTTTATTCACTAGTTCATGTCTAGTCCAACCATTTAACTTAATCAACATAAAGATAACCTTAAGCACCTGAAAGAACACAATACACATACCTCATAAAGTAGCTTCAAGTTGAAATTCAAGTTATATTTAGTTCACAACAGCCTTCAATGGAAATACAACACCATAGAAGTGACTTAAGCTAATCCAAGTATTATCTTGTAGTTTATCATCATAAAACCTTAACCAACATACAAGAAAGCTTAAGTACCATTATTCGGCTGTTATACTCACCTTATCTAGTATCAAAAACTTGAAATTTCAGCAAAACACATCCTACAATTATCCTCAATGACAACACAACCTCAAAGAGGTGTTGTTCTTCGCTGGAACTAACTTTTGATGTTGAAATATGGTGTAATTCATTTTCAAGACTTAAAATAACCTTGAGTTGATATGAAAACCATGGTAGATTATTTTACATAACATAAAACACTTAACACAACCTCCCACATGAGCTGGAACCACCCAAAAATCAGCAACAAGAAGAAGAACAAGAAACTTACTAGCGCGATGAGATTCGTGACACTTGATTTGTGTTGTTTGCTCTTTGTTTGGGTCTTGGATCATGAGAGAACCTTGAGAGAGTGTTTTTAGGTGTCTAGGTTCTGAAGATACTGAAAATGAACGAGTTAAAATGGGGTTGAGGCGTCTTATACATATCAACATATCTAAACCGCCTATGTGGTTCTCATCGAGAGCCGCTTGGCGCAGTCTCGCTAAAATGCGAATATCTCTCTACTACGATGTCGTATAGAAGAATAGTTTAATGAGATGAAAACTAGATTCATATATCTTCAGTTTGGTAGGTATATCATCCAATAATTCTAAGCAAATTAGGAGAAAATCTCAGTTACATTTGAACTTATTTTCAGCACATTATGAATGTAACTTGTGAAGACCTTCGCCAACTTTTGTTCCACAACTTGCTTGATTTCAAAATGTAGCACACGAATATAATACGACAAAAATATCTCATAGAATAACCTCCTTATCATGTTAAGAACCATGGTATCATCCTCAAGTACATGTTATAACATTCCAAACTTGCCGACTTTTGATGAAACTTATTTTCTTCAATTGGTTTAGCTTCTAAGATTTCCAAACCTCTTGGTAGTTGTTATTTATGATCTTAAATATTTGTAATCTCCAGTACATGATTTACTTACTTTAATTACTTTCAAAGATGATCTCATTTATGAGCTTAAATCAATTGACTTATGACGTACTCTCACGTAGGAAAATATGGGGTGTAACAAATTAGAATATCCAAAATGATCCAATACATAAAACTAGAGTTATAATCCACAAACAAATATAAATACACCAAATCCATCAAACCCTAAAGAGAACTACTCCATAGATAAGCATTTAATCAAAAATATGTTTAAAGTAAAGAAAATCATAAAACGATCCAAACTCGTGTCTTAAGTGAGGATTGAATGATGAATTCCTTGTAATTTTGCTTCTCCAACTCCTCCTTAGCCTCCTTAGGTCCTAGATGTGTCAAAATTCCATAAAATAACATTTTCCATGTATTTATACCAAGTAGGGTCGGGTCTAAATAAAACCACCTTCTCCTAGTCAAAATAAGACATTGGCTCTGTAAAATTTGCACAGGCACTCTACATGGGGCGTCATGCCAAACAGGGTGCTTGTCGGACTTATCAGGGAGATTGCAATTTGAGAGCAGCAGGAAAATGGGCAATTGCGGCGCCCCATGCGCTGCGGCTATGGAAGTTTCTTAGAGTACAAATATTTTATTGACTTTTTGATATCTAGATGTGGTTCTCAACCCCCGAACGCGATCCTGACTTAATCCCTTGGGCTTTTACTCAGAATTCAAAGCTCCACATAGCTCGAATTAGCTCCATAACATCTACATCACTCGGATTCACTCCTACAAGACATAAAACACACAATTAGTGCAAGACACTAGCGATTAAAACTCAAACTCGATTCAAGTGCAGTAAATTATAGTGCAATAAGTGACTAAAATACGAGATTATGGCCTACCATCAGTGATCATTTTTGTTTTTAAACTCTATCCTCTTTTACGGTCTAGTAGCTTGAAAGGTGAGAGGAATTCTAGTTGCTAGTCCAAGTGCTTGAGTGAATACTCTAGAACTTGCCCCGAATGTGTTTTAAGGAAAAATTCTAAGTTTTCTTGGTTTATAAAATGATAGTAGCTTTTCTTGGATTGTTTGAGCTTTCTTTTTTCACCCCATGATCGTTATCCCTAGTCAACCCCATTTAGCCTTTAACCTTTCTCTGTTGGTAACCATGCTAATGCCTTTACCCATTTTGATCATAATCCTCTCTTGGCATGCGAACCTTCCTTAACACTCCCATGTAATTAGTGGCTCAAAGCCTAAGTTTTAGGGAAAGTTGAGGAATCTAAAAGAGGTATCAAGGCACTGAAAAGAGAAAAAAGAAATGATCTCCATGAAAAGAAAAAGTAAGAATAGAAAGAACAAAAATAAAGTACAAAAATAAAATTAAAAGGGAGATTGATGAAGTTAAAGAGAGGCAATTATCTCTAGTGTGAGCATCAAGGAAGAAAATGAACGAAACGAACAATAAAGAGTGATGACAAGTCTTTCTAGCCCCCACGAAAAAGAAATTTCTCTAAGGGTTTGGCAAATGTGAGCCAAAAATGAAAAGTGGAGTGCTTAAGGAAGGATGTAATCACTCATCCCATATGGTATCCATCCCAATCCAAAAGCCTTCATTACAACCTAAAAGAAGTCCTACTTGAATTTGAACCGAGTAAGCTTACATTAGTGGAGGTTAACATGAGGGACAAGCCTATGGTACTTGAAGCTCTACTTGTGACATTCCTTTGTGAGAGAAGATTGAAGCCTTTATCGTTATAGAAATTGAGTGTTAAATATTGAATTGAGCATGTCAAATAGAAGGTAGAGGAGGAAGAGTTTGGAGTCCATCATGATTTACATGAAATGACGGGAGTCCCTGATGATTGAAGTAAATTCTTGAAGCTCAAATGTCACACTAGAGTTACATGCAAGTCACATATGTTGGAAAAAATTGTCACCTTGTGGAAAATGCATGAGTATTGTGGGTAATTGTTGGTCCCAACTAGGTATGAATAGATTACAATTGATCTTTGAAATGAACTTTCACTTGAGGAAGGTGGGAACTAATCTATTTGCTTGAGTACAAGCAAAAACATAAGTTTGGGGGAGTTGATAAGTGTGGATTTTAACCACTTATTAGTACCTTCTTTCTTTAATTTTCAGTACGAAAGTAGTGATTTTGTTTTCGAATTTAATAAAAATGTGTGAATTGCAGGCATGCTGGAGGATGTGAGGTCAATGAAGATATCTAGCTCAAAAAGGAGATGTCCCAGCTAAAATAGCCAAAGAGGAGAAGTGCAAAGCAATGTGCGGTCTGCAAAACTTTTTCTGCGGATGCAAATGAAGATGTGGTCCACAGTAATACACGTGTGGTCGTAGATCTACCCTTGAAGCTTGAGAAGTCTCTTAGCAGTAATGCGATCCACACACCAAATTGTGCGGCCGTAGAAGCTGCTCATACTAACAAGTTTGAAATGATTTGGAAAGATGCAAAAGACCAAGTCTGAAGCCTCCTTGAAGCGCAGTCCGCAGCCAAATTACTCCACTATAGAAGCTGAAGTGCGGCCGCAGAAGTAATTGTGCAGTCCCAGAATCCCACCTAATGCAGGAGCAACAAATAAAAAGTGCAGACCGCAGCTGAATTATGCGGCTGTAGAACCTCCCGGAGGGTATTTTTGTCAAAGAATTTTAGAACACTATAAATATTTGAGAAATATTTTATTTAGGAAACTTTATGTACTGTAGCAACTAGTAGTAGTTAGTTTAGCTATTTTGAGAAACTTGAGGCAAAAATTAGAGAAGACCAAATACTTTTACATTTTAATTTTAGTTTTATGTGTTCAATTACTTATTCTCTTTCATTTTCTATGTCTTTGAGCATGGGTAGCTAGATTTTTTCTAGGGTTATGACCCAAACCTAGTGTGTAAAACTTATGGGTAACTAATATTAATTCTTGTTTTTGATTGGGTGAATTTTATTTAGCTTTTATTTATACTTTATATCTAGAATTAATGGTTACAAACATTGATTCATGCCTATTTGAATTTGATCTTACTTGAAAAAGAGGAACCTAATCTAAGAAAACTTGGCTAATA
Organism: Nicotiana knightiana; assembly: GCA_005239525.1. Taxonomy (NCBI): domain Eukaryota; kingdom Viridiplantae; phylum Streptophyta; class Magnoliopsida; order Solanales; family Solanaceae; genus Nicotiana; species Nicotiana knightiana. The sequence continues at coordinate 1,995 of ML394056.1, read as the reverse complement.
AGAAATTGAACTAGTCAAGGTTTTGATTAGTTTGATTAAAGGATCTGAACTAAAGACATGATAATCTCACTTTGACTCATATCAATTGCTTAGATTGCTACCCATTTGGTCTTGAGAAAGCCAATTTGGGCATAAATCACTCTTTGACCGAGAGCTATTGAGTGGCTTGACAATTGAGAGTCATAACACACCCTGATCTACCAAACAAGCATAGATTTATTCTACCCATTAGGTTTACACCAAGGTGAAAGTACATCCCTGAGATTTTCCCTTATTTGATATAAACACCAAAAACATTTCATTCCCTGGTTTCTACTACTTGGTAATTTCTTAGAAGTGAACTTAGTTAACAATTTCTCACTGTTGTTTGAAAGATAAATCTAGTTACTACACATTCTCCTCTTATGTATTTAACTTAGCATAGATCTAAACTATCTATGGAATCGACCCCAACTTGCGTTGGGTTTTATAATTGCAAAAATCATTTTAAACTCGTTATTTGGATGTAAATTGGACGTGTGGGGATACCTGAACCCACCTTTAGTTGGTTGTGCGGGCGGTGGAGCAATCGATACTGGAATCATGGCATGGGTACCCTGCTATGGCATACTGATATGAAACCTCGAACAATAATTTCAGATGTGATCTGTATCTCCACGCTCAATGCATCCTCTCGGTGAGCGTGCCTGCTGAACATGAGACTGACACCGATGACCCGAATAACCACTATAATATCTCTGAATTGGTGGTGCATTGATGGGAGCTGAAGGTGTACTTAATGCTAGCTGCTCTGATTGAGGTCCATAAGCACCATGACTACCTAAAGTACCATGTGTGACCTGTAGAGCTGACTACCCTACTGAATGACCTTGAGCTGACTGTGAAGCTCCTCTATCTGAGTGAAGGGAATAAACTTCTCCAAGAACACCTGCGGGAACTGAGCCCAATCTGAGAGGAGGTGATCCTGCTAGCCTGCCCTGAACATACACTTGCCAACACCTCATGGCAGAACCATGCATTTGAAACACTGTGAAATCAAATCCATTAGATTCCACTATCCCCATGTTGCGCAAACTCTCATGGAAAAAATCCAAGAAGTCCAAGGGGTCCTCAGAAGGTGCACCACTAAAGTGAGGGAGATACAACTTGGTGAACCTCTCTGGCTCATCAGCTGACATAGCGGGTCTCTCCGGGGGCTGTGTAGAAATAATTGGTTGAATAGTTCCAATGGGTACAACTGCTGGGTCTGTTAACCAAGAGCCATCTGCTCTGCAGTACAAGTAGCGAGAGTCTGAACTCTTTCCCAGCCTAAGAAGAGGCTGGTTCCATAGGAAACACATTTGTATGATCCATACTCTCCATAAGACCTACCATGCGGACTAAGGCATCATAAAGAATTAGGGTAACAATGAACCTCTCTAGAACCTGAGATGGTCCTACTTCCTCTATCAAAATAGGGATCTCATCATCCTTCTCTATCTGAGGCTCGACAATGGGTGCCACTGCATGTGCTCTAAGCTGAGCTCTGCCTCTACCTCTAGCTCTACCTCGGTTCTGGCCCTTACCCCTAGTAGTGGCTGCAATCCGGGGCTTCGACTCCTAATACGTTGGTGATGATGTACGCATCCTCACCATTTATGATAGAATAAGAGAAGAATGATTCAAATTAATGATAGAACAAAGTCACGCGATAGAAAAAGAAAGAAAGTGAAGTTTCTTAAAGCCTTGTAGCCTCTAGAAGATAAGTACAAAACTCTCCCTACTGATCATCAAGACTCTACTAAGTTTGTTCGTGACTCATGAGACCTATGCAAAGTAGGGCTCAGATACCTGCTCGTCACGACCCAAAATCCCAACCACCAAGCCGTGACGATGCCTAACATCCCCCTTGTTAGGCAAGCCAACATTATCTAAACAGTTAAGCAGTTTAACAATTTTAAAAACACAACAAATAGAAATTAAGATCGAAATATCCCTATTTGTATAATAATTCGA